>UFQX01000512.1:160382-353453 GCA_900497675.1 Arapaima gigas
CCCCCCCCCCCCCTGCTTGTGAGATACGTTCTCGCGGTCAGGAAACATTTAAATGAAAATATTTCATGTGCCGATATAATATACAGCACCTGTTTAATAAACTGCAGAAAAACTGCTATGTCTATTAATGAAAAGAAACGCATCAGCACAGTTTGCGACAAATAGTTTTTCGTCATCATTATAACTCATGATTAACACGCCTGTATGCATAAATACGTTGTGTATAAAAATGATATTAACAGTACGAGTTACTTATAAATAATTTATATATAGCCATGCATTAGGGTGTATGGTGTGTATAATTATGTGAAAGTCTGAAGAAATGATATTTGGTGAAACAGCGGATAGCGACGCTTTTTTTCCTCATAAGAAAAAAAAACAGAAAACGTCATAAACATGGACCCACGTGACACAGTTAAAGGAGGTGAAAAACACATTCAACATATTTTCCCCGGTGATGAACAGGACGTATGAACAGTGTAGCTGTGATGTACGAATCCACGCTTTGTGGGGGAAAAGGAAGCAAGAAGCTGGAAGTAAAAGGTGGCCTGACGTTACCGTACTTGAGTCATTTTACTAGGTTTTATGGTAGAACATTAGGAGGAAAAGCAAGAGTATCTTCTCTTCGCTGAAGAAAAGAGTGCAGTACAGTACTGCAGTGTAAAACACGCGTAGGATGTATTTCAAAACAGCAGTTTTAATCACGAAAGACGATATTTAAAAAACGTATCATTATTTTTACTGTTTGTAAACGTAGGTTTAAGACAACGCTTACTTAGCGACGGATATGATTTATAATGAGACGCAGTGTTTAGCGAAGCGACCTAAGTTACAGCACGAGGGCGCCATCTAGTGGTGTGTGCGCGTATTACCTAGAATAGCATGAGTGTGTCATCGAAAGCGCTCTGTTTATTTAAACAATTACACACGCGCACGCGCACAGTGTGCTGTTCACCCGCCGCGCGCTCGAGCGCCGCCGTTCTGACGTTTCTTTTCTCGCGCTGCCCCGGAAGCCTTCGCGCTCTGCCGCGGTGGCAGCGCGAGCACGGCGGTAGCCACGCGCCAGCGAGCCGCCTCCAGCCCGGAATGGGTCTGCGATGTGTGTGTGTGTGTGTGTCACGCAGCCTGTGGGCGTAATGTCGGCGTGTGCAGCCGGGTTCCCTCCCTCATTCTCGTTTCCTTTTGCTTTCCACGGTCCCCACTCGTATACACGCCCGGACCCAGGCTCCCGACTATGGCCTCTGCTCAGCAGAACCCGGCTCCGGCTCTGCAGGGGGCATCCTGAACATGGTGAGACAGGGAGGGAGGCGCGCCCCCGCGCAGTTTAGAAAGTTGACTTGTTCACACAAACACACACAGCTACGTTTAAAAGTATGTTCTCAACCAAACATATCAGTTCCACCTCACGTCACAACACCGTCGGCGGGAAATAAGACTGTCTCTTCTCTCACACAGGGTGCTGTTGGTGGGTGTAGTTTACAGCTCTTAGGCTGTGTGTGTGTTGGTGTATGTTTAGTGTCCTGTGCTGTGCCTTGTTAGATCCTCCTGCTCTAGTGGCGGTAAACTCGACTGGTTATAAACAGCACTACTAGTTATGGTACTGGTGATACCCCTGTCTAGTAAGTGGTGTAGTGGTCAAAGCTGCTGTCTCAGAGCAGAAGATCCAGGCTTGAATCCACCCTTCTCTAGCATCCTTAATTCAAGGTACCTCTCCCGAATTCCTGCAGTAAAATATTACCCAGCTGTATAAATCGGTAAATCAGTGTAAGTTAACGTGATAAGTTGGGTTGGAGAAAAGTGTCCGATAAATAAGTTAACAAAATAAGTCAGTGAAACACGTAAGAGCAGAGAGGGGATCCGGGGAGCCGCTGTAAAGTGACATGTAGAATCAGAGGAACACTTTCTCTTTTTTTCTCTCTCTCACTCACACACAAAAACACACTCAAATAAAGCTCATAACCAACAGAGATGCGTTGGGTGCATGTGGTGCTGTCAGTAAAACATTGGTTTTACACACCCCCTAGTAAACGCACATCAGATCCCTCCTTTTAAATCCAGTCTTCAGGACTGTGTGTTCATATACTTTCATTTTACTTTCTTTTTCTCTCTTTTTCTTCATCATGTTTTATCATCTTTGAAAGTCTGTTTGTGTTAGTTTGGTAGTTTTTTTGACGCTAGTGATGGATGGATGGAGTTCCAAGCATGTAAAAAGGACTTTATGAGCACGTTGCTGGTGGGTTATGCTGTGTTTCTGCAACTTGCTTTTGGAGTATTTATCTTTCTTGTTAATGTAAGGTGCACGGAGAAGCTGCTTTTATGGGCACTAAATAAAGTAGAGCTTATTATTATATTTCACTTTTGAAAGATTTGGAAAGTCAAGTCCAGTCATAAGTATGCAACTGTCCCTGCTTCACTCTTTCTAATCGCAGCCCTTCCAGTCAGTAATTTTCAAACACTGCAACTTTACACCATTAATTCCTGTCTGTACAGAGTTCCTATTTAACCGAAATGGCTACCGGGTAAAGCTGTTAGTTGTGCTGAGCCCAGGTGAAGGTTGGGATGGGGATGAAGCTACAGTCCATTATGGACAATGGCTTCCCTTCCCCTAAATGAAGTGATCACCATGAAGTCTTTCAGCCACTGGGTTATTCAACTTAGTCGCACTAGAAAGGACTTCTGGGGGCCCTTCTTATTGACAGCCATCTCACACACACGGGACCTGCGCCAGTCACCTCCCTGACCAATGACCAGCCATCAACAAGCCGGATGGGTTTAATGAACAGTCGCGAGGTGACGTCACTCAGGTTTACTACGTCTTCCTGTCCTACGGCACAGAACGCTGAAGCATTTTTAAGAAATATTAACATACTGTTTTTACAAAGAAACTTTGGTACTGAACACAGTATTGAATTATTTAATAATGACGTGGATAATATACGGTTGCAATGAGCCACATCGACAGTGTTGCTGACTTATGTGTTAGCTGAGGCTTTTCTCTAAAGGAATTTAGAATGTAAAGTTATATACAGTGATTTACCCATTTACACACCTGGGTGTTTATTACTGCATCAATTCAGGGTCAATACCTTGATCAAGGGTGTGACAGTAGAAGCAGCAGTTCAGATGTTGGTCCAAGCACTGTTGGGCTATGTCTGCAAAACATAGGAATGGGGGCCAAGCACCTTGTCCTGCAGTCCGCTGGATGACACCCTTTCATTTCCCAAAGGGGAATTTGCACAACAGCCATATTTCATACAAGGCAACTTGTGGGGAGCTGTTTGTGAGCTGCTACTTGGGTGCCACTCTCAGCTCCACCGCAGTCTAACAAATTGGTCCGCAGGGTGCATAATTGTCCGGATCCCATCCAAATCGGTGTTCAGACTGCGGGAATAAATGTGTTGTTTTTGAATGTTCATCTGTGTGGCTGTCGGATTACATTTATTCATTTAGCAGATGCTTTTCTCCAAAGTGACATATAACGGACTAAATGGTGGCATCCAGCTTGGATGGTTTATGTTTGAACACGATCCACCGACCTTTTTCAGCAAAGGCAATTTGCCGGTAATAACAGCCGTTTCACATAACGTGGCTCCTGCGAGCTCTCCAGGAGAAAGCTCAGCAAAACTTCAGGATGCATGCAGATACGATACTGCGATTCAATTTGCCCCCCAATGGGAGTTAAAAGTAGCTTTTTCCTCCACTACATAGTGAGTAAAAGTTAAGATTGTTGTCTGACTTGTAATACATTTTGTGTGCCCTATTAAGTATGTACTCTGCTGCGCAACCTTTTTTGTACATCTTAACAATGTTTTAGTGGAATGTTTTTCAAATCTTACCCTGCTGGGACTGGATTTCTGGTTTCTCTACAGCATTCAGCAGCCACAGGGCTGGGAAAAACGTTTAAAAAGACTGTATTTTGACAATCCCAGTTGTATTAAGCCCTCACAGACACACACACACACACACACACAGTAGTCTGAACTCTGAATATATACAGTACTGCATTATATACATATATATAAAAAGATGTCAAAGTGAAGAGTGATGCGTCATAATTGTTTGCAAATTTAACTCACCTTCACCTCACCACCTGCCAATAATATTTGGGTCTGTGCAGGGAGGGGAGTTTGCCCATGTCCGTTGTTTACACCAAAAACAAATTGTTTAACAGTGCTCTACTTTGCCTTTTCCCAACCATTAAACTGAAATGGTACCAGTCATAGGACCTCATAGGAGGGGAGCGTTCTGAAATGTGCAGTTAATAGACAATGCATGTTGGCTGGGTGATGACTATTTCTTTTCCTCTTCCCCCTTCTCCTGGTGTGCTTTGGATATGTGCACAATCTCCTGCCTGCCTCACTGCTTACTGAGCTCAGAATTCACCCGAAAGTGTAGGGTTTGAGTGCCCACCGAACCCTAAAGTAAGGTGCTTGAACAGACCTCAACCTGACCTCAGCCTGCTTTATTAACAGTGCATTTCACAGTAGATTGAGGCTAATGGAGTATGAAGTGCCAGAAGTGAATATGCATCTGTGGAGGGGCACAGAACACAGAGAGCTGATGTATGATGTGGTCCCTAATGCGGAGAAACCTCTGAAATTTGACTTGCTAATGATGACGAACACAATCCTTATTTTTACTTTGTTATTTACTTATTCACAAGTTGATTAGGAAACACAGCAAGCAAATAACAGATGAGTGGTACGTGTCCACAGTCCTTTAACCCATTGGGTCGGTTTTGTTTTGGAACTCAGAATTTTGCCAATATTTGATAGGTAATGTGGTGAACTTACCCTATATTATGCAACATCCCCAGCAGGGTCTGGAGCAGCACCTCATAATGAAACGTTAATATTTATGCAGCAGTATGTGAATATTTAGACTAAATGGGATAAATAAAGACTACATAGTATTACAGCTTATTTACACTTTACGTAGTAATAAACTGCATAAAACTTACAAAAAATGAAAACAGTTTCAGAGCTTTTTGGTTTTGAAATTTTAAAAAGTAAGGTATTGTAAACCTGTCTCATTATTCAGTGTTATTGTTGTGCACTTATTCCCTGCAGTAGCTCAGGGGTCCAACAGTAGTACCCCAGCAGTGTTGGGTGTTTAAAAGCCCTTGTTTTAGAATCACTGCTGCGAACGAGTTTCCCACTTTCAATCTGGGCCGAGGAGCGGGGTGGTGCAGAGACCGCAGCTGGTCCTCCCTTTGTGATCTCTGTTGTGTCCTACAGAATGGCAACATCGTGGAGCTGCTGCTGAGGGACAAATTCACCTGCTGTGTGGACTTGGTCTGTGGCCGTCTACACATAAGGAGCCGACAAGCTGAGAGCTCCTGAGGAGTCGGTGAGTAGTCAGATTGTGCTGGCCAAGCTGGACCTCCCGCCACATCTGTATTACTAAGCTTTTGCTGATAATTAATCAGTGTTAAAAGTGTCTTTGGATTGACAGAATAATCGAGCTATAAACATACCTCTGGCCCCCACTGTAAGTTGATGAACTTGCATAAAATTGATTAAAACTGCTTTAACTACTAACTAATAGCTAACTACTATAGTTTTGTTTCTCACAGTGACAACTCACCCATTCAACTGACAGGTCTGCTTAAGTGCAAAGTTGGAATGTGGAAGGATCACGTGGCCCTCACTGTGAACCCGGAGGAGAAAGACAGGCAGTTCGTGGCCAAGGTGAACCCAGTTTCTGAGGCCACACACACACACACACACACACACACACACACACACACACACACACACACACAGGCACGTCCCCATCTCTCTCACACTCTTTGTTCGAAATGGCTTGATTTGTTCTTGAGAGTCTGTTTGAAAACTACTACTTGGATTCTAATCCGAAGTATGTCTGCTCAAAAGTGGTGCCAAAACTTCTGCTATTGGCCGTTTTACCCCCTACACCATTAACAATTATTGAACTTGACTGGTTTCTGTTTAAAATTCTCTATGACATGCTCTTCTATGGCACTGGAGGAGCGTGCATGCGCGTGCCTGAATGCAGAAGCGCTGTTAAATTCTTAATTCTGTTATGCTGCATTTCAACCTTTATGTATCAGCTGTGCTGCTTGTGCAGATCTGTCAGTATAATGGGATGTCGGTGAACTCGACACCTACTTTCTTCTCTAAAATCTTCATTCAGTTTTTTTCTTAAAATTTATGTTAACTTTGCTTTTTTAAATTCTAACAGTTTCAATGTCAGAGGTGTGCGTTAAAATGAGAGGAAGACAGAGTGTACTGTCTGCTTACTGAAGTTTAAGTTAATAATTTCCTAAGATTGAAACATTTTTCCAGATTCATTATCTGCAGGATTTGCCTGTTTCCTAACATTTCTGTTGCAGAGTGAAGGGTATGTTTCCACACCTAGCTGGTAGGTGGCAGTAGTGTCACACCTTGTTTCTGGGACCGGCTCTACAACACGGAGGCCTTGATGAAAATAGAATACAAATCTTATGACAAATATTAATTAGTGGCAGCTTTATCACAGTATTTACAGAACTTAGTCCATGAATGAGTTGTTAAGCTTTTGGTGATTGTGACATAGTGGTTGGATTTATGAACAAAACAAGTTCAGAACAGGCTTCTCATCCCTGTTGTCTTCATAAGTCGATGACCCTGACTATATTTTTCCGCCTCAGTCATCCTTTGACTCGCGAGTTTTTATGGGACTCTGAACAGGCCTGGAGTGGTCCCAGGGTAACATCAGTTCAGCAGCAGAGGGAATGTAAAAGTCCTCAGAAGATTTTTGGGTTGCATGACTGTGTGCTGCCCTGCATCAGGCCTTTCTTGTTACAGGTTTAGTAATGGCTGCCGAGGTTTAACAGTCGGCCAGGCATATCAGTCAGTCATCTCTTGTCCATTTGTTCTTCCTGTCTTGTGCATATTTCAAAAGTCACCGAAAGTGGAATGTGAGTTTCGGTCTCCCTGGATCCGAACCTGTTGCCTGTAACTGCTCTAAACTCCTGCTTCTATTTTGAGTGATTGTAATATATGCAGCTTTTGCTGCAATTAGTCGTCCGTTGCCAAGGCACCCGGTGCTGATGCGAGTTTGAGGAAAAGATCTCGGGCTCTGGTTGCAGACTGTAATGTGACCGCTAGGTGGCAGCGTGCCCTCGCACCTCGAGCAGGGAGGTAGTTAGGAATGCCGTCTGCGCATCGCTCCTGGCAGAGTGCAGAGAAATGTTCTGCATACGCAGCTGCTTATTAACCAGCAATGTCAGCAGACACTTGTTTACTTTGCTTATTTTTGTCGAGAAGACGACAAAAACGTTTCTGCAGAATTGCGCCGTTGCTACCGGTGACGGGTTACCGTGGAGTAGCACAGCGCAGGCGCACGAGGCCGTGTCCACTTGGCGGTTCCTCTAATTAAAAAACAAGATTGATGTTCCGCAGTAAATTCTGCACACCGATTCTGATGCTTCACTGAATTGTAGATGTTTTTCTTCCTTTTATATTAAGTCAATCAAAATGTTCCATCCCGTTTTTTGTATCCAAGCCATTTTTAGGTGACCTTGACTCGTGCTCTCTTTCTAATAAAGCAGAACTTATTTTTGTGCATTAGACACTGATGCGTTTGCAGCTCCTGAGGTTCCTCATCCTCCTTAGTCTTCGTCTCCTGCGTTGTCAGAATCAGGCCATCTCCTGAGTGCAGCCAGCTGGCCAGGAGGGGCGCCGATCACATTTGAGGTTTATACAGACAGGAGTGGTGTGCTTTCAGCCCCTCACCCCTGTTGATCCAGGGCAACGGACCAGGGGCAACCTTGACAGGTGCATGACAGAGCTGTCGATTTGGCTCCCAGGGTGAGAACCCACACCTGCCTGGCTGGCTGTAGCGCTGAGCTAATTGCTTTCTCTCCCAAAGGGGCCCTGCAGTTGTGGCGGGTGGGAATGAATTCCATCCTCAGGACATTGTTTTTAATGTAAGCCATCTTTATGAACCACCCAACTGCCCTCAGCTGTGACGCCTTCTACACGCAGAAGTGCAGCCACTGCATCTTGTTCATAGATCGCTGCCTGTTTATTGCCATGATGGAAACGCAATGCCGGCAACCTGTTTTGGGCAGTGGAAGGTCACTCAGATAAGAGGCAGCTGGGTTTCTGAGATGAATAAATTGCCCTCGAACAATGCCCCCGGACGAATACCCCACACGGCACAGCACCTCTCCCATCTGCTGCCGCCTCTTGGGAGCCATGTGTGCCGTCCGTCACCCTGGGGTCCATCTCCCAACGTTTGTTTACTGTCAGGCACGTGGGAGATCCAGAGCCTTTTGCTTCAGGCAGAACATTGTTTTCCCTTATTTTACTTGGTGCTTTAATGATGCAAAACATTTACCTTAGATGCAGCCGTGTGTAATTGGAATCCACTGCATTAATTCATAAAGCAAAGGCTCTGACTTCTCCAAATGCGGCCGTGTGTCTTATAATATTTACTGTAAGAAACATACATACTCTCCTGTAGCTTAATCTGTTTTATTTTTCCATCCCTCAGGTCCTTCAGGTCGTGGATGCCAGTGCCATTGTGGTGAAACTGCTTTCTGGTGAGACCAAAACCATCCACCTGTCTGGTATATTTCCCCCGAGGACAAAATAGGAGTTGAGCCAGATGACCCAGGGTAGGGTAGGAGGCCTGTCCAGGAGGAGTGGCGCTGCTGTGGTGAGCAACACTGAAAGCTGCTTCTCTGGTTTCTTTCTCTGTTTCCCAGCTACCCCGTGCCCTCTGCCATCTCAGCTGCTGCACAGCTACCATCTTGCGCCACTTCAGCCTCCTTATTGCGTTTTTTATCAGAGTTGGAGGAGGGCGTGGTGTGACAAAAGGGGACAAGACCCCGGCACTGTGAAAGCAGGAACCTGGACCACAAGGTGGCACCCCTGTGATAGGAATTGTCCTGCTGTTGGCCTACATGGGGTTGCATGGGCACTGTGTGTGTGAGTGTGTGTGTATGTGTGTGCGTGTGCATGTGCGCGTGTGTGTATGGTCACCTGAACACCTTTTTAACCGTGCTCCTTTTTTTTTCTTGTTCTGTTGTTGATGCTTGCTATGGTAACGTTAGTCTCTGAAGACCAGCAGCTGCCGCAGTCCAGTCTGTGGGGAGGGAATGCGGTCTGATGCCGGATCCACTCCCACATTAAAAGGATTTATGGGAAAAATGCAGATAAGTGGCATTACAGGCTGCAGCTACTTTGAAATTATGATGACTGATTCTCAGTATCTGTGGTGATGCTTCTCCTTCCTTCAGCAGGAGGGCCCCACCCCCTGAATTGAACTTGGCCCCCCCAACTCTTATGCGTTTGCATTTCTGCCCGTTATGGCACTCTGCAGTGAAGAGGTTCCTCTCCGAGGCTGGGGGTTGCACGACACCCCCTGGCCGTCGCCTTTTACGGGAGAGATGGGCTTCGTTCCTGCTAATTGGCTGTGTTGCCGGTTGCCTCCGGCTGGGTTTGCTGTGTAGCGCCATTCACCTCTTTCTCACACGGCAGCGTCTGCTCCACATTCCGCTGATTCCGCTCACAAATTGGATCGTATTCTCTGTGTCGGATCGGCTGGGAGCAACAGTCGCAGCTCATCCGTCTGGGGTGCAGTCCATCACATTCTGTTGCAGACATACGAAACATTTCCTTTAAATTCCAAATTTTATGCCTTTATTAATATGTAAACAGACTGACAACACTAGAGGAGTTTCAAACCAAGTCGCCTTGTGCTTTCCGTACTGTTGCTTTTGGAATTAAAAGCCCCTCTCAAAAAAAGAAGGAAAAAAAAAACACAGGGATATATTGCATTTAATTTTTCTTACCAACACACTCATGCACGTAGTACACTGTATGTACTATTACACTATTTTACGTTTGTGATCTGCATTTCTAGAACTTACTGCCTGATGAAATCGTTTCTGCTGTTATGCTGTACACATCTCCTGCATTAAATCAACATAAGGTCAAGACCTGTTGTCCGCTTGTGATCGCAGCCTGGTTGGCGGGGGTGTTTCTGGGATGAGCAGGTGTGCTGGACGCCTGTGTGAGAGTGCAGCTTGTCAGAGCCCATTGTGCCCGGCCCTCAGGCCACGGCTTGCGTTCAGTCAATAGGTATAAATAACAGGAGAGGAGTCTGAGGAGTCCGTAGATGCGGGAGATATTCAGTCCATTCTGCCCTTTCTCTTGTCTTCTAGGATTTATTCAGAAAAGACATTTTTGGTCTTATCTGCACACACAGAATGTCGCACAAACTCCGCATGGGGCATCTATTTCAACATGAAGCCGAGGCTAATCGAAAAGGTCCCTTTAAACGCAGAGATTTGTTTCGTATTGATTAAGACTGCTGCTAGAACTACCGTTTGTTTCATTTCAGATCAAAGGTACTTACAGCTTTAGCAATAACATTTTTTCTAAGGTGAGAAATGTCTGACTTGTTCATGGCTGTGTGCTACCAAAAGGGAGACGAGACTTGGTAATTTTGCTGTGCTAAAAAAGCGGGACACGAGGAGGGCACTGTCACCTTGTCCTTCTCTGTCCCTCCCTGGCAGGTCAGCTGTTCCGCATGTGCTGAAGGAGGGTGCTGGCTCTCGGGGACTCTGCTGCGACCTGCATGGTGGAGTGGATGGTCCGCCGCAGGCCCAGGGAGGGTAGTGGACCTTGGAGGTGCTAGGCCTCGTAGCCATGTCTAATTCCTGTGACTCACTGTGTCAGCTGTCCATCACCACCACCTCCGATGGCTGCAGGATGGGGTTTTCCTCAGCTATGCCATCTGCTCAATAAGGGCAGTCGTGGAGGCGAGTGTGGGTGTGGGGAGTGAGGGAATGCAGTTTTTTTTTCTACAAAACAGAGGATTTTATTCTTGTTTTCAGTGAAAGCAGGTTTTGTAACCTTTTTTCACAGATGCATCATAGATGACTTCATGAGATGCTGAAAGGACACCAGTATGTGGGTTTTTTAAAAAAAACTTTGATCATTTATAGTATTGTACTGTCTAAAAATGCTAAAACCATTGCAGTGGATGCGCTGTGGACGATGGAAGGTTTTATCAGCTCCTGCTATCAGTAAACTGACATTTATTTGAGGGGGTCTGACAGCTGGATGCAGGAGGGCAGTGTGTGTAATTACGTTTATGTGTATTTTTCCAAATAATTTGTCCTAATTAGCATGTGTGTGTTAAGGTAGCTTAGGAGAAAGAAGGAGAATTTCTGCTGTAAATCGTAGTGCGGTTGCTGTATTGCTGGATGTTTTGAAGAGATAAAATCGTAGGATTTTGCATAAACTGTAAACAATCGGGGAACAAACAGTTTCATGAGCCTCCTATAGTACAGAATTTGGGCATTGAAATGGCTCTGCTTCTACCATTTGAAGAGACCGCCGAAACAACTTCTCTCTGTGCATAATTCTGTCTCTGTCAGTTTTAAGGAGGTTATTTTTCAGCGACACAGCCTGACTTGATTATTTTTTTTCTGTTTCAATCCATTTATTTTATTTATTTATTTTTGAATTAATGGGAGGGACAGCCATAAATCTCCATTAAGTGTGCAGTACAGCAAGGCTGCTGAGACATGGGCGCCCATTTTGGGAAGACCTGCTGTGCGACGTTTGTGCGTGGGACCTCCTAATGTAAGACGCTTTTGGCCCCCGGTGATGTTTGAAGTGTCAAGTTTTTTTTAGAACGATTTATTCATTGAGATCTAATCCAACATTTATTTTGCTTTAATTTCTGCCATAAATCACCCGAGTTGTCATTCCACATTGTGAGGCCGTGCCCCGTTTGCTGCTGTGTTTAACTTCTCGTGGCTTTGCCTGCGCCTCGTAGCGTCAGCCCCGCAGTGTATTGACTGCAGTCTGACAACACCAAATACTAGCCCCCGAGTCAAGTCTTTTCTTGCTTAATTGAAACTGCTCCTAACTGCTCCCTGGGTTGAAGAGTTGATGTCCACAGCAGAAATGACTTGGAGAAAGATGTCTGAAGGTCGTACTCTATTAACTGGCTCCACAATTAACCACAAACAAAAACATCAGTTTCCAAACTCGGAATTGTAGAAACAATGGTAAAATTCTGTTTTAGAAGACAAGTTCTACATTGCCCTGAAGAGTGAGTTGTGTCTGTGCTGTGTGCCTGGTTCAGCTTAGCTTGGCTGGCTTGTCCAACGACATTTTCGTTAGCCTACGGAGGGATGTGACACCTCAGCTTTATATCTACAAAAAGGACTCTTTACGGTAGTGGGGAAGCATTTTGGGTATTTAAAAACTGATCTGCGGTAGCACCAGATGACAGGTCCCCAATTTGCAAAACGTGCCGGAAAACAGTGGCCACCATCGAGGACCAAACACATGCTAAGACAACAATCGTACCATCGAAATCTCGCATGATGACATTCCTATGCTCTTTCTGAAAATGCAGGTGGGCACTGCTGGTGGGACAGATCAAGGACTGGCAGGCACATCATGTACACAGCTAGAGTCTCTGTCACATTCCCCAGGGTTAACTCCCCTTTGTGCCTGCATCCTGTACCCCTCCCCTCTAGCCCTTGGACACTTATAGTGAAATAAGACAGCAGTTTCCTCACTTGGTTTTGTTTTTCTTCTTTATTTTATTGATCTCCCCAACTGCCTTTTCTTGATATGTTGTATGAAATGACACTATTTCCTTTTCCTCCCACCCTCGGAAAAAAAAGCAGTAGGTGTTTGATGTGACACACTGCAGAGGGAAAAATATGAAGGTATTGGTGGTGTTGTTCACCGATAACAACCGTATAGCCATCCTTATATTAGAGAGCTCATTTCTGTCAAGGATGACAATCTTAGGCTACTCTGGGGAATGCTGCGTGTGTGTGTGTGTGCGTGCGTGCGTGTGTGTGTGAAAATATGGCAGAAGTATGCATCTCTGAATACAACTCTATCACACTTATCTTCTTTTGAAAAGCAAAGATTTGATTTGGAAGTGCTCAGCTTTGCTCCCTCAAACCCTCCCCCACCTGCAGTCTGTTAATGGTGCTCTGTGGTTCCTTCCAGGTTTGGTGCTGCTGAGTAATTTCATTCAATGTCACTGAGAAACGTCCAGGTTAGGGATGGAATTTAATCTTCACATACCTGGCTTAACAGTTTTCTATGCTAATCAAATCAGTGATTATTTTTCAGCACTCGCTATCGAACTTCGCCGCCGCAGCAGCGCACCCCTCTGCTTCAGTTGTCTCAAGTTCCAGGAACCGTATTGATTTTTGTTTAGTGTTCCATTAAAAATTTAGTTTCATATAATTACTTGGTGTGCCATGTGAATGAGAAGTAGGGCGAGCAGAGAAAGTTGACTGAAAACACTCTTAAATGCTTAAATTGATTGCATAGGCGATTCGTTTTTTTTTTTTAGCTACATTTATTGAAGGGCTGTAGTGTTTGTGGACCAAATCCTGATTGAAATTGTATCTTGAACTTGCTGGCCTTTTATTCTACTCTGCTGCTTTTTCTGTGTTTGACATTGTCGTTCCTGAGTTTTTTGCGTCGCGACTAAGGAGTGAGGTGGCTGTTGCTGTGAACTGAGAGCAGCCGGTGAGGCGGGATCGAGGGGCAGACAGGCAGACGTTGTGTGTGCCCATCAGGACACGAGTACTGAGGGAATGGCGGTCGAACCTGAACCCGAAGATTCGCAGTGGAGCACCACGGTCACAATTCCCACGGATTTGACATGGATGCCTTTACGTGGTCCTAAATCCCGGAGTTGTGCATAGGGGCTTCAGGACTGTCGGTGAGCGGTGGATAACTGAGCAGTGACCAGTTGATGAACATTTCTTATTAATTTATGGCTAACTTGTGTCCTTTCACATGATGTCGGGTATGTCTACAGAAGGAAGCCCACTTTCAGCTCCGTATTCACTTACTCTGTTTAAATGTGCATGTCTTGTTTTTAATCATTTATGTTGGTCTGTTTTTTTTTTTTAAGTCATAGAATTGCTGTGCAAGAATGGTTCAAAGAAATGCTGACACAATGAGTACAACTTGAATAACTTGTCCTTCATGGTGCGTTTTACCTGGAAATGCTGCGCTGTGTTTAAATGACTGAGAGCGCAACCCAGAGTTCAGCGGGAACTTTTTCAGGCATTCCTGCAGCCCTTCTTTCGTGTGTATTTTTCCCGACCGCAATGCACACTCAATCATTTTCCACCCACCCCAATGCTTACTGCGTATGAAATATAATAAACGTCAGAGTTCGGTCCCCAAATTCCCTTTTATATTCCTCTCTTGGTGTGCAATTGAATAAACTGAGCTGGCGCTTTTCTGTGTGGCAGACAGGCCTGGCTTGTACTTTTGGATTTTTTCTTTAGTGGATTCAGCTTCTGATGGAGGGTGGTCTTGCCCTCGCCATCCCCCATGGGTCATATTGCAGTGGAGCCCCGGAGGTGCCGTGAAAACAGAGCTCGACTCAGCAAGCTAACCACGCTCTTCCACCCCTGCACCAGTTTGCTTTTTTGTACTAGGTATTTTTTGAGTTGTCTTGAACATTTATGCAATTTAAAGTCGTAGTAATTTTTTAAAAAATTCATTTACCTGATGCTTTTCCCTTACGCTTGTTACAGTGATTCTCTCATTTATACAGCTGGGTAATTTTACTGTATCAGTTCAGGGTAAGTACCTTGATAAAGAGTACAACAGCAGGAGGTGGGAATCGAACCTATTCAGGCTTTACAAAGTGTTCTGCAAGGTTTTTGTTTTTCTTCAAGATATTTGGGGGCAAAACATGATACACTAAAGTCTCGTGGCTCGTTTGCCTTGCAGTGAAAGTTTTGATTTTCTTGAATTTGTTGGGAATGACGAATCTTTGTCAGAAGTGAGGGCTGCGAGTTTCATTCCTACGCTTTAGGACTGTAAACAGGCTCAGCTGCTTTCCTTTCAAATGTGATGGGGTTGAAGAGAAGCAGCAAGGGCCCTGTTGGCTGCTTCCCTCACAGTGCATTACAGTGAACCAGAGAAGGCTTTCAGAACATGGTTTTATCACATGCTGCCTTTTCTTGGGATGCTGTCTAACAAGGGTGCCTTGTGTAGCCCCTGACCATCTCTGTTCTCATCTCCCTATTTGTTTATGTGTAAATTGTGGATTCATTAATGAGATGTGGGCGCCTTAATGACAGGAAGGCAGATTTGCTGCTGAAGTTGGGCTCGATCGGTGGCGGTGGTCTCTGCCTCTGATCTGTGCCCTTGTTTTGACTACCTCAAAGGGAAGTTGCCGAAGGCTCAGCTGCAATCTAATTATGCTGTCAAGTTTTGCACAGTTTGGCGCAGGAGCCGATTTTCTGTAGTTCCACTCAGAGCCGCAGCCCACTGTTGATACAACCGTCAAAACTCCAGTGTTCCGCTAAACCTGACACTTCAGTCAGCAGTGGCAGACCGGCTCTGCTTAAACTAAAAACCAATACAGCAAAAAACTAGAACAAAGGTTTATGAAAATACATACCCTTTGCTCTTTCGACAGCCTTTAATATAGTACAGCAGCATTTTTGCCAGGTGCACAGTCATAACAGGTGACAACTTCTGCGTGAATTGAAGTGTCACGGGGCTGCCTTTGACTAGGGGCCAGTTTTCCCACAGCATTTCGTGCTGCCGTACAATGTCTCACTGTTATTTCGCCTTCCTCCCTTGTTTTGGCATATAGTTTGCACAGAGATTTCAGATAACGGCTTGCGCAGCATCTCTGGGGGCGATGCGCAGAAGCTGCTGGAACCCTGGTGGTTTTGTTAGTATTCCAAGTTATCATCTTCGTTTTACTGCTGTTATATTGTGAAGTACTATTTTTCCCTGTTTTTTAATCAAATTTTGTAGCCAAGTGCCTGGAATGTGTATGCTAACTGTCCCTCCTGTCAGCCACATGATGGAGGCACATCAAGCTAATTAAAACTAAATTATGGTAATCAAATTTTAGACTGAACACTAAACTGTTTAGCTTTACAGATGCAAAACTTAAAACGTGTATTTTTGGATGTGTTGCGATTTATCAAAATCAAAAACTACAAGATTCGGCATGCCCAATGAAACAACTGTTTTGATTTTTCTTAAAGCTGTGTCTAAAGTCTGGATACAAAGACACGTGTAATGATACTTAAAGTACATGGCAGCTGCTGCTCTTCTGTAGTGAAGCTCTCACCCGACGTGTGGCAGTCCTTCTTTCCGTTTGAAAATCTTATTTGCATGACCCATGGAATATCTGCTTACATCTACGTTTTTCGGCTCTTGGCAGTTCCAGATGAAGGTTCTGTGTTGTCTGTTTAAGCTCAAAAGTGTCAAGTATGATCAATGCCCCCTAATTAAAGCTCTCATTGTTAAGCCTCTGTTTGTCTTTAGCTGCGCATTTTGGCTTCATGGGGATTACAACGTTGTACATGACTGAGCAAATGTTTCCGGTTTGTTCGTGAGCGCTAGAAAGTTGGGACACTTAAAGATGCATTCTACATTTACAGCCTTATTGGAGCTTGTGATTTTCACTCTGATGTTGAGGAAATTTGGTTGTGCAGTGAGTGGATCCTTGTCTGTAAAAGAATTACTGGTTGGTAAAGGTAAGTGCCATCATATTGATATTGACTCCCGCTCTTGTGCTTTACAAGGTTCGATGGTGTATCTAAGTGGTTTACTGTTCTCTTCTTCCTTACATCTTTCGAGTGTGGCGGGAAACACGTGGACCCAAAGAGACATACAAACTTCACAAAGACTGAGCTGGATTTGAACCCACATCCAAAGCAGCAGCTCGGGCACTGTGAAGCATATTGTGACTGACGTGTTTAAAAGAATGTTAGAGGGACACATGGAACCTTAGGGTTTGTGATCATCTCGTACTGTATATCACTTGATCTTGTCACGGCAGTGGAGAGATTTTTTTCCCCTGCAAGATAATAGAAATATTATAACAGCATATGTAGCACACGAACAAACAGTCATGCAGCACATATGCATCATTGTGTTCCTGCAGTGAGGTTTAGCGGGCAGCTGCACAACCACTTTTGTAGTGTGCTTATCAGCACGCAGTTTGGCAGGGGATCCAGACACAATGGCTTTGCAACATTTTCTTTACAAGAGTCGTCATCAGTGATGTCTGGCCTGCAGAAAAGTAGCAAAGAATAAGAGGAATGTTAGAAGCGCAAACTCCTTAACATGTAATGGTGGCCAAAAAACAGGAATGTGCCTTTATATGGTGTTGCAGGTATCACAGATATCAACTAAATGTTTATGAACAGAGCAGATAGCTATTATGGAAATGCACATGTAGGCTGTTCTTGCTATTGTGTACAGCCAGGATGGCTCGTATATGGAATGCCGTGGAATCGGAAACAATACAACTGCACTGAACCAGTTGAGAGGCTGCTGGGTGACTCCTCAGCTGCAGTGTAATTACACCACCTCTTTTAGCTGTACCTTCACTGCCGTGAACCAACAACTGGCATGCTTAGGTCTATCAGGTCAGATCCTCGAATTTTAAACTGCCCACGAGATGCGTGCATTTTATTTATTCTTATTTGACTATGGTCATATACATCTTAGCAATGTTTTCTTCAAAACAATCTAGAGCAATTATTAATGGAGTACAAGACTATAAATAATATGTAATATTTGCTGTAGTAGTGATGCTTAGATGCAGTGTCTTGCTAAAGTATTCAGACCTCTTGAAAGTTGACAACATTCATTGGGTTACGAATTAAACAATTTTTTTTCAGTCAGTATTTTTATTGTGAACTTGGACGTTCTAACACTAAATTGTCAGTCAGAATAAGTTACTTGTTTGCAGATTTTAAAAAAATAAAAATTTAAATGTGCTGCTCACATACGTATTCAAACCTCATGCATTAATATTATGTAGAACCACCTTTTACTGCAATAAGAACTTCAACTCTTTTGGGTAAATAAGTACCAGCATTGTACACCATTCAGAAGTTTTTTTTTTTTTTTTTTTTTTTTAATTCTGCAGCAGGGTGTTCAGGTTGACTGCACTTTTCAAATAGTGCCACAGATTCTCAGTGGCACTGAGGTCACGACTGGGCCACATAAAGAACATGGACTGGAGGATGCTGGATCAAACACAACAGCAATCAATCTCCAGCACTTTAAGACCACGTATCCCTTTCTGATCTGACTGTATGTCCGTTTTCTCCACCCCTCTATGTTTGTTCACACTGACTGAGCTGCATCATCTGCGGCTTCATGCACTCACTGTGACGCTGTGGACGCTGTGCGAAGTGATGCACAGTGATGTTCAGGAACAAAGCTGTAAGCCAGAATGTTGTCGTTCAGTTGAAGGACCCCGAGGCAAACCGGAAACCAGGTCGAGGAATTTCCAACTCGTGTTTGTAATTGGAACCGGGGCTGCTGCTTTGACTTTGGCATGGCATGTGGAGGGTTATCAAGCTTCATTTTTGATGGCTCCATTCCCTCCCACCTTCCTGGCTGTATTGCCAGCACTGCTGGAACAGGGTGCTGCATGGTTGTTGCTGCTTTTTAATGACTCTGTTGCCATTATCCTGCTTTCTGAAGCTGGTTGCAGCAAACAGTTTTCTTTCATCTTCCAGCATGCCCTTCTCTGGCCCTTTTCCTCTGCAGCACAAAACAACGTGAGGAACCAGACAATCACTTTTCACCCCTCTGGGCGTAAATGTTTGTTGGAAAATTTTGTAGCTCTGTGTTTTAATTATTCAGAGAAGTGGTTGTTGTCTTTGCAGCTAAAGGTGGCACACCCAGCTGGTGACTGTAAAGGGACAGTTACTGTTTCAAAACTACAATTACACATTTCTTTATTTTCCTCACCGAAGAGGTAACAAAAAACATACTGGCATTTCAGGCTCTGCATTTATGCTACTAGAAGTGATAAAAAGATCTGATCACATTTAATGTAAAAAAGCTGAAAAAATAGAAAATTGAAAATAGGGCACCGTAACTGTACAGTTCTGGAAGTCAGTGAGATGAAGGAAGATACGTTAGGAAGGACAAATGGGTCAAAAAAGGATTGTCATCTTAAAGGGTAAATGAGTTTGCCAATCTAATTTTCTCACCTCTGTCACCCGTAAACAAACACAGATGTGTCTATTGTATGTATCCATCCAATGTTTCCAGCTGTATAACTCTGCCCAGCAGTACGAACGGAAGGTCGTGCATCCATTCTTCAAGTTGTCATTCAGACCTTTATTGCATGTGTGTTGACTTTGCTCACCAGATTTTCTGAGCAGCTTCTCTTATCTAACTTGTCTAGAAGTCACTCTCTGTGACATTCTTGCTGAGAAGGTTTAATTTTACCTCAATATTTGTAGCTCTGTCCTTTTCTGAGAAAGTGATATCAAAGATTATTTTGTTTGTTGTGCCAATTCACTTATCAAGAAACACTGCAGAGCACTATAAGGATTAGAGCTCCAAGCTTTTGTAGGCACATATCTTTGAAAAACATTACATGAATTTGGAGTAGTTATTTAAATCGGCAGGCTGAGGGAGGCAGTGTGGGTTAGAAACCCATCACCTGCCCAGAAACGTGGACATGCAGGAGTGAGAGGCTTGCGAAGGCAGATCATTGAAGAGCAGACTTATGCATTGCTCTACCTTCTCCTCACACCGCTACCTCTCCCCTCCGTACCTTTCTATCCTTGAGGCTGTATTTTAGCGTTCCTGCAAACGTGAAATGCTGCAATCTCCTTGTGTGACCAAGCACTTACAGTACCATAAAATACTCTTTTTTAAGGGCATGCACCTTCTGTGAACCCTCACTTTGTGGCTTTGGGACTCAGTCTGAAGCACAAACCAGATTCTCCAGCTGTTGCAGAAATTACCTTTAATAGAACCTGCCCGACATCTCTAATTTTCACAACGTGCAGGACTTGATAGACATGAGCAACTTTACCCCACCAGGGATTTGATGCCTGTTTCATTGACAGCCTCTGAACAATTTAAATCATTAATTTATCCCTTATTTCGGCCTCCCTTTGTTTGTGTTTTCATCCTTAGTGAATCTTTGAAATGATGACCACTGTTTAATGCTCTTGATTCTCCAATGTCCTGTGGTCAAAGCGGTCAGTAAACAAACTGTTCCAAACCGTTGAGACTTGGCAAAGCGGACAGTGTTCTGCAGGCTCTGTGTTTTGCTTTACTGTCTTTGTGCAGTGTTGGGTGTTTAGGTCAGTGATGTTCACTGTGCAGATCACGTGTGGAATGCCTGTCTCTCTTGAAGGTGTGCGGGCTGTCCTTGGCGCACTGAGCTGTTGCATATCCTGTTTGGCACCTTTGTGGAAGCAGCCACCGTCACGCAGCCAGTTTTGTGGTTTCTGCTGGCCACCGTATTCTGTTTATATGGATGAAATCGGTCTGGAAAGCTAGGTTGGCTGTCCCTCCTTTTATTTCCTGTGATGCGGATGCCCACGTGGCAGGGCGACGAGGAGCCAACTCCCTGCGAGCCCGGTAACGGAGGTCTTCTGACCCGTTTATGGACCCTGTGCTCTTCTCTCATACATTTGCCTAGTTAGTGGTTGGCAGGGATGGAATTTATCTTGGTCATCAGTGTGTGAAGTGTGCTGTATGAGTCTTGCACTGTATTTGAGTCATTCTTACATTGGCCCAAATCTCTGACCTCATTCAGATATCTGCTCAGAGAGCGATGAAAACAATTGAAGCACAAGGTGACTGAATGATACAGAGTACCGAAGAGCCTCCCGCTCCATTGTTTTTACGCACTTTTATTTTCTGTTTATTGTCACGGAGGAACTTTTGGTCACTTAGTGATGGTCATGTTTGTGTATGCCCAATTTACCATGCAGCTTGAGTAGAAGCTTTATTTATTCTTTGAATGTTACACACTTCCTCTCTGTAGCCACTCATCCTGGAACTGATCAGAGGAAAAACCACAAGAGGCATTTCTCTTCAGGTGCGCATTTGGAAAAAAGACCTGGTGCTATTGGTTCTGGCTGACCTGGAGATGCCAGGAGGAGCGAGCCAGCCAGAAACTGTGTTCTCCAGATGGTTCTCATACTGCAGATGGGAATAATTCCTTCTGCCCTGTTCTCCTTGTCTCATGAAGAGCTCCAGGTGCTGCTGAAAAGCACTGGGAAAGCTTGCCGTTTGCCCAGGCATTTTCATCACTGGCCATCTGCCTTTGCAGTGCGTGAGACCTGAGATGCTTCAGAGCCCAATTAACACCATGAGTAACCATTTCTCCCCAAGCTACCTAGGCTTACGGCTTATTTTAAATGTTGACAAAGATGGTGCCCATTTTATTTATTAAGGAAACTGAAGCTTCTTTTGACATATGAAGGCTTCTTTTACAAGAATACGAGCACACGTAATTTGTACTGTAAAATGTACAAGTTGTTGACTCCCACCTTAGGAGAACAGACATTTCTATTGAGAATATGTGTCTTGTTTACATCGAGCACCACACAAGGTAAGGAGCCTCCATCTGTGCATCTGTCTTCTTGCAGCAGTGTACCTACTTTTAAATAACACAGAAATATTGTGGCTTTTTAGCAGCAAATCTGCAGAAAAATGACTTACTTTGGCTTGGAAAATGTACGGTTGGAGCACAGGAGTTCCTGAAAAATACTGATT
Source organism: Arapaima gigas (assembly GCA_900497675.1). Lineage (NCBI taxonomy): Eukaryota > Metazoa > Chordata > Actinopteri > Osteoglossiformes > Osteoglossidae > Arapaima > Arapaima gigas. The sequence continues at coordinate 181,925 of UFQX01000512.1, forward strand.
GGAAAAATTTGTCTCAGTATAATTTGTAATTTGTTTATCTGTCAAAGGGTCTGAATACTTTTGCAAGGCACTGCATATTATGTAATCTAATGCGTACAATATTACACTATAGTATAGCTTCAAACCACTGTTTACACATCTGTGCTGCTGTCCTGCATCTATGACATATTAACCCTTTTCTGTCTACTTTTTATCGATGTGTGGCAGCGATTTCAGCAACTCAGAGCTGCTGTCGGGTGGTTAAACCAAAACACCACTTTGTCGACTTTTATCAACGCTTAAAATCGATTGCAGCCCTCAACCTCTTGTTATCCACTTTGTCAATAACTGCTTTGAAAGAGTTAAATATGAACGCACAGCCCCCCCATTAGAACATTGATTGATCCCAATGTGTAACCTGGAAGAAATCATTCGATCACTTGCTACCCACGAGGACCTGGGCGGGCCCACACCTTATGATCTATTGTTGTGACCTTAACAGGTGTTTATGTGCTCTGCCCACAGCAGACCTGTTGGTAAGTTTGTGAATTATGGAGGATTGCTGCCTAAAATGTATATGAATCTTTCAAAGAATAGCTTTCAAAATGATGTTAACCTCCCCCACAATTCTGCTGGTACAGAGAATATGAGAGTGCAAACAGATGTCTTTAGCAAATGTATTTGCTCTTTGCTAAAATGGATGGAGATGGGTCAGATATATAATCTACATTAACGGTAAAATGTTATATCAGTATTAGTTATAATTCTTGAATCATGTAGTGATCATTTTACTTGCCATAGGTAAGTTCTCCTGTCATTTATTGCATCGTACCGGCTTTTGCAGAAATGGCTGCTATGCTGCTGAAAAACTGCAGTTGTACCCAAGCAAGGTTTCTCGGATAGCCTGTTTTTCATTTTACACTTTTGAAAGTTGNACTTGCCATAGGTAAGTTCTCCTGTCATTTATTGCATCGTACCGGCTTTTGCAGAAATGGCTGCTATCCTGCTGAAAAACTGCAGTTGTACCCAAGCAAGGTTTCTCGGATAGCCTGTTTTTCATTTTACACTTTTGAAAGTTGCTTGTTGTGCATGTGCCACTGATGGGACGTTCTTTGGCTACATAGGGTTTTATTTGTCACAGCCACTTCTGTGACGTTGGTCCAAATGCGAATGAGGAGCGATGGTGAACATCATGTCTGAGAGCGTTGTACAGGAGCTCTGTGAATCCACCCGAGACAACACAAAGGATGCCAAGTTGACTTGTTGGCTTTTATTTCATGGGAGGGGTGCGGAGCTCACACGCGATGAGCTTTGACCCTTCGATACATGGTCTATGTTCTGCTCTGTGACCACACTCCCATGTTTAGCACACGGCTGCCCAGGGAGGTGAGTTAGGTAACTGCCTATGATGCAGTGGTACCGCACGGCATGCACTAGGCACTAGTTCTTCCCCTGTGCAGCATGGATGTCACCTTCAGCCCGTGTGTTATTTATCACAGGCAGATAACAAGGCGACAAAACAAGAGAATCGCCCCCTACCCACCCAACATGCTCACTTGAGAGAGTTTCCTTTACCAGCAGCAGTAATCCTCAGCAGGTCAAAAATCCAAACACTCACTCTTGAAATGACTCCCTCAGAGCCGTATAATCCCGCTCAGCATTCAAGAAGGGTCTCAAAACGTGTCTTTCAGACCCAATTCTCTTTTCATCCCCTTACAGCTCCATAAAGTTGCACAGCGCCATCTGTTATGATTACGTTCGTATTTCCATTCAATTCTGTATATAGCTCGTGTAAAAAAAAAAAAAAAAAAAGGGCAGAATGACTGAGCTTCGACAGTTGCACATCTGACTCTCCATTCGTTGTCTGCTGTGAAATGCACTTTTGTTCTCAGAGTTGTACATCACTTTGGAGAAAAGTGTGTGCTAAATTGATTAAGGTAAATGACAAGGTGTTCCTTTGTTCCCAAAATGCAGTGAAAGTGCACACGGAGCCATTGGGTGGTCAGCGCACTGAACGGATTGCAGACACAGGTCATTGTTGGGTTGTTTTTTCCCTCACACAGGAAGGCTCTTAATATCAAGCTGTTTGGGATGCACTTTTCGGAAGGGACACTTGGTTTGTTTTTTTCTGAGTAGCAGCAGTGAATAAGTGTAGCTTTCATTGCCTGAGATAACTCCCCATCTCCTGGCAGAAGCAGTTAGTTTAACTTACTTCTGCAGCATGCCTTGTTATGCGGTCTGAGGGGTTCTTCAGATATTTTTAAGCATGCTCCAAGGGGAAATATAAAAATGTAAATGTTTTTTTTATTGAGAAAATAAATTAATTGAGGCCTAAAATAGTGTTAAAACAGTTTTAATGTGTTATATCAGAAAAGAACCATGCAAACGTCTCCATTGTTTGTTCCATGAAGGCAGCACAGCGCCCCCTAGTTCCCCTGTAGTGGCATTCAGATTGAGCACCTTATTCACTGCTTTTTACATGTACTTCAATGTACTCTATGTATATTTCAGTTACACTGCTGATATTATTTCATTGTCTTACTCATATTTCATGTTCATTACACATTACATCAGGGTATAAAAGTTACTGTGGTACCTCGCAGTACTGTACAGCACCCTCATAAAAAATGAACCAATTTCTCACAGGTTTTTCTTTCTAAAGTCACACATGCTCAATATACTAGATGATCATATGCTAGTTACAGAGAAATAATTTATTAATATGCTAAATTCTTTTAGAAATCACCCTATGTTATGCTTAATTCATGGTTTTAATCTTCCAGACTTTGGCCATATCCGGACACACCGTCCCCCCATATTGTCCGGAAAATCGAGGATAGACTGTATCTGGTGTCAGGATTGTTGTATAAGCCTAATATTTGACAATTTGCTTTTTGCTGAAGTGTCCCCAAGTGAAAGTGATCGAGGGAGGTTCCCCAATGTGCGGCTCTATTAGACCCCCATGCGGTGATTAATCAGGTAAACTGCTTCTGTGTTTGTGCTGCGTTGCAGGCGCACCTCAGGTGTTTGCGCAGGTGGGAGTTTGCTTGCGTGCTTCTCCTTAAAAATACCAGCACGGGGCCCAAAATAAACACACAAAGTGCTATGAATAGCAAGAAAAAAAGGATGCTTTTGCAATCCTGGATGGTTTGCAGTTCTGTTAACCATGATCCTACTGTGGGATGGTAACAAAGTTTTACTGCTTTGCTTGAAATGGATATGCTGTAAAATATAATAAGAGTTTTCCCAAAATTGTTTTTTTTCTTTTTTTTTTGAATACACCTCAGTTTTCTCTTTCCGCCTCTGCTGGAGAAAAATGTCATGAAATTTTTTTCATTTTTTTATTTGCTGTAAAACTGGCCATTTGCATTTAATTTAAATGAGTCATTTTTATTCACTCTTAAATGTCATCACCAAACGATTTTTATAGCTTATAATATAAAAAAAATCTATGACCTGAAATTGTCTGCCATGACTTGATGCTAAATTTAACATTTACATTTTGAAGCCTTTTAAATTCAGAAATGTCTTTTAATCACTCATAATTGATACTGAATCTGTCAGTTTTGTGAACGTTTTCACAGGTTGTGCCAAACCTCCAAGTGTGTTGCTGCAAAAAAAAGTAAAGACATTTTTTGATACATTGCTACACAAATGCAACTTTGTCTGTAATAAATGTCCGTGTTCAACACTAACATTCTCAACATTATAACATCATAACATTCTCAAAATAGAGAGAATTACTCTTACTGAAATAATTCATTTGAACTTCAACCAAGCGGTGCTTCCTGTAGTTTTGAGACACTCTTCATTTCATTCAGTTCAACTGCTGATCCCCCCGGCCTTCACACTGATCATATGGATGTTTTGTAAGTAACATAAAAACAGCAGTACGACAAAAACGTTGGGCTTATTTTTGTCAGACAGCTACCCTGGTGCCCTAATGTCATCAAAAATGGTCTTGAAAGCCCAGTTTCTAACCAAAATTTGGCCAGACTTTTCTTGCATAGTCTACTCTGAATTTGGAGGATGGGTCAAGTGGTGCATCACCTATGAGGTGAGAATAAACGGTGCAGTTACAGCAGTGTGTACAAGTGATGTGAACGGTGACAGAATATTCAGAATGTTAAAACCATATGTTGTATACCCATAACTTGCAAAGTGGGCCTCTGCCTAATATAAAAATGCATTGAATTTTGTGTGAACATGGGAAATCTCTTACGGTGGGAGAACAAATGTGTTTGACACATTTACAGTTTGTAGTCAGAACTGGGCCCTATAAACACATCACTGACAGGTTTGCAGTCAACGTCAAACAGCTGTGTGACTGCAGAAGGTCCCTCATGGGAGGAGCTGTCCCTCAACGGACTGTGGGCTGATCTGTGCTGCAGGATGAGGTGCTTGATGAGTGGATCTGCACTGCAGCCTCAGTGGTCTGTACCGTTCCTTTGCAGCGAGGGAGCAGTGGGAGAGGACGTGACTGTGTGTGGGAGTTGGACTCTGATTCAGCCCTGCAGACACTTCTGTCAGTTTAGTGCCGTTGCTGCTCTGTGCTATTTTTTGTGTATGTGCTTTTTTGTGGAGGCAAGGTGACGGAGCTCAAACACTTGCTTCTAGTGGGCGGCACAGTGATTCAGCAGGTAGTGCTGGTGCCTTGCAGAGCTGGGATGGTCAATTTGGATGTAGGAATCCCACCTTTACTACAACGGTGGCTGTAGGGTTTGGCAAACGTGTTGTGAGCTTTTGCCCACGTTAATGTTCAGATGCCCCTCACTGAGCTTTCACCATCAGCATCCACAGCACAGCCCCATCTTTGGTTCTGCAGTACACTGGGGTACGACTCTGCTGTAGTGGCTGGAGCTGCACGCTTTAATCAGCTGGGTTTCTGTACGGCTCACAGTGTGGTCTCCAGCCTGGGGAGGGGGGCATTTTTATGCTAATGCTGTCCTTTGCCGATAACCGTTCCCCCACGGTACCCTGCTTCCCGCTGAGCGGCAGGTCCAAGTCTCGCCATCGTTGCAGAAGACCTGTGTCACGTGTTTGTGCAGCGGACGCTACTATCATTCACAGAAAGACCTTTTCACTTTGGTAAATGGAACAAATGTTGTGCAAACAAAGGGGCTTTCAGTGGGCAGCCTGCCATCATCCTCTTCAGGTCTTGCCGGCCGCTTTGATGTGCCACTGTAGGTAGAAAGGGCAGCTCTTGAGAGGTGGAACCCTCGCCTATTGGACAACGATCGGGGACCCCGCACATCATTTCGTGATCTTCCTAAGGCACGGGAACAGCACTCTTTCCCCTTTTTTGACGCCATTTCTCATTGTGTGGAACCATTTCCATGGTTGTGCGGTTCAGCAGGCAGGCTGCAAAAGCTTCATTGCTGTTCTCATAGTCACACGAACTCAGGCTGTAAGGGTGAGGCAGCAGGTATTAAAAACACAAAATAAAACATTTAATCGGTTGTTTAAAAAAAAAAACAAAAACACGATGAAAAGCTTAAAGTCCTTTCCTCCTGTCTGTTGCAACACTCTTCAAATTCCACCTGTTACTTAGATTTGAACAATTATGCGAATTTTGTAAATAGCAGATAGTAAATACATCAAATGAGTTGTTTGGTGGTTGATATGGTACATTTCTAGGGCTGTAGAATTTAATTCAATATGGAATATCTCCAGGTGCCCTGTGTTTCTGTGGTGGCCCTCAACGGGTGTAACCTGTCTCTTGCTTTATACTTGTGAGAAAGACTCATGGTGGCCTGCACGGGCAAGTGGTTACTGATCCTGAATAATCAGTTGTTTGGGTTCAGATTTGTGACAGTTATAAATCGTTTGTTTGAAAACCCTTGCTTTTTGCAACAAGCCAGGTTTAATGTGGACTTTTGAATTTGTCTGAAAATTCATCACGTTAAATTTTCTCAGGTTCCACTTTGTACTCACCATCCAGACCACCTACAACGAGCAGTATGTCAGGATTGCTAAAGCCATCATCGTGGCCCCTCTCACCCCATCCACAGTCTGTTTTCACTGCTGCCCCCTGGATACTATTGCAGCTTGTGGTCCAACACCACCAGACTATGGAACAGCTTTTTCCCGTAGGCTGTGAGACTGCTGCATTATGGAAAAGCATAGGGACTGATCAATACCACCGCCACTGACCTTCCCCCTCACTGTACTCATCAATACTGTTTGCACCGATCCTTTATTCTTACTTTATTCATTATTTGTATTATTTATCTATATATCATCTTTATTTATTATTTCTCTATTTCTATTTTTTTACCTACTCCTTTACTCATCTTTTCAATTGGTGCGTATTGTCTTGTGTCGTCATGCTGTCTGTTTAGTGCATTGTGCACCACCATCCAGGAGAAACACTTTCTTCTCTTTTGTACTTCTGTACCACATTGATCAAAGACAAAGTGAAGCTTGATCCTTATAGATTCTCTCGTGGATGCGTACATTCTTACACTTTGCACTGTGTCAAATTTCCCAGTTGACAGAAAGTTTGGAAAAATCTCACCTGTTCAATGCACTCAAACATTTTTCGAAGCATATATAGCCTCTGTTGGTTACTGTAAATAATAATGGCAATTGTATCAGTTACATTAAATCATGATGACTTTGAACACGTCGATAGTGTGGTGTCCATAAGAGTCATATTGAACAAAAAGAGGCAGAGCGGTGACTCATTTGCGTTAATGGGGGAGGTTGGCTCCGCTGGGGAGGGTGTCGTGGAGCACGGTTGCATTAATGGAATATAAGACCTTTCATTCTTCATGAGAGCGGCAAACGAACGTGTTTGAGTGACTGCTCTACAGCCCCAGCTGATATTTTCTCCTCTCTTTCTCTCCCTCTCTCCCACACAGGCGAACAACAAAGACAAACGCTTTTGTCCCCTTTACGACATCCCTTACATGTCTGAGGTCAGGGAGTTCCTGTGGAAGAAGTTCATTGGCAAAAAGGTACAGACACGTTTCACCGCAGGCAAACCGTCACGAAATTGGTAGCCGTTTAATTGCATATCATATACAGACACCCCTCACGTTCCTTGTAGGGAGGCCAGTGTGTGATTTTCTTCGAATGCTGTGTTCTGATTGAATTAGTGCTAATCTGAAAGCTCACTGAGGGGCAAACTATAAAAGGAAAATTAATCTAAAAACAATTTCAATTTACTTTGTTTTATTAATCTTAATATTCCCAAGAAATGCTTGTTAGTGAAACAATACGTGCCGTACACTAGCCATGTTTTTCACATTCTACCACTATTTTATTTATGCCTTTATTTTCTGTTTTAGACTATATTTTTTGTATCATCTATCTGGTATTTTTTTAATAGTACTGACATTTTTTTTCCTCACAGCTTAGCAAAACTAATTTTGTTTGAATGTAATGGTATGGCATCCTTTTTATTAATTACATACCCACTGTATGCATGTTGCATCCATTAAAGATTTAGCTACACAAATAGTGATATTTAGCTGTTGTGTTGTTAGAAAAACAGCACTCTGAATGGACAAGCTGCTGTTTATTTGCAGCATCTCTGCTGATGAGTATAAATTCTTTATTTTGTGTGTGTGTGTTTTGTCAAGTGCATTTTTTTCATACCAGGGGTGTTGTACAGGCCTATTGATCAGCAAACCCTACTTATTGACCCATAAATCCTACTGAGTGATTCAGAAACCTTACCTTTTGACCTATTTAATAACATAAAACCCCCCAAAAATCCCTCACCTCCTTCTCCTGTGTGAAAGTTGGATAGAGTACCTTTGCAGCTGTGTTGAGTTCTGCCGTTTCATACATTTCCCTGTATGACAATACATAGTGAGTCAGACTCTGAAGGGTCTATTTTTAACTTGATTAGAAGGTTGGGTGCATCTAAATTTGGCTGATTCGTTTTGCTGAAGTACAAGTTCAGTCTCTGTTTTAGTCCCTGATATACAACTGGGATATGGACACTTCACCTGGGCTATTTTAAGAAGATGCAGCTTTTGTGGGATAGAGAAGGGAAAAAAAATGTTTTTTTGAAGGTAGTTTCACTGGTGCATTAGGGCTGTGATTCCAGTGGAATTTCAGAGTACCATCTCTTCAGGAAACCAAGGTCAGACAGAGGTGATCCACACTGGTATATCACACCTCGGGGACCTCTGGGCTGAAGCACTGCCTCCATGCATTGAAAGTGTTTTGCCCTGGATCTACGCAGTATTTAATGCATAGGCAGGTTCGTAAGCAACGTAACGGTGCAATAGTACACTGTGTTAGGACAAAAAAATTAACAGCAGATCCTTAATTTATGCCTGGATTAAATGCCAATAATGACTATTACTTTGTTTGTTTGCACAACTTTTTTTTTTCATTAAATACGAGTATTTTATATCGAGCGCCTCCTGGGACCTAAACCAACACCCCTTGGGTTTAAAGTCATTAAAAACTTTGCTGCCTCTGAATAATCTTTTGCTGAATGCTTGCTTTTTTTTATTGTGCAGTATGGATCCAAAGTAACCCAAAGTCCAAGAATGGATGTGTCATTTCATAAGTAGAGGTGAGGAGTCGTGTTTCCTGAGGTCAGTATGAAAAGAGAAGTTTATGTAAAGCCAATAATTGGGTGGTGGATGGCTTTCTCCAAAGCAGCTTTTTCGAAGACATAAAACTGCATTCAACATCTAGACAAGCATTTTAACTACAGAAATAGTCATCTGATTAGTTTGTTTTGTTTCGCTGCTTATACAGCAATGTAGTTCATAAATTGAATTACTTCAGTAAACAGGTAAATCTGCACTAGAATCACTGTGCTTTGAGACTTCAACGGATATATATTAATCTAATTATTATGAATGCACACAATTTCATCATTCTGCGTTCTGAATGTGTGTCTTAATTTATGGACCTCCGAGGTCATAGCTGTAGGGGCCCCCAAATAGGAAGGTGAAGGAACACTAGTCTCATCAAGTCAGAAACTTTCATTTGAGTCGGAAGAAGTGACTTTTCACATTCTGTAATTAGATATACTCAGCCCTCTTTTAACAGGGTCTCTACTATATAGAAAAAAAATTAATTGTCCTTTTCCTCACAGTGCAGCTCAGTCTGATGTAAAGACAGCTCAGTGAAAACGATGTTAGAATATAAATGTGGCTTTTAAAAGCAGGCAAGAGACTTTCGGTGCCTCTGTGCATTTCCTTACATGAATGTATTTGCAGTACTGTAGTTTAGCTGAGAAATACCATACTCCCTTCAGGTGGCTGCTCTTAGAGTGTCCCCTTGAAATCAAAAACTATTTGAAAGGGAGACTTAAAACAGATAAAAGGCACATTATGCTCCACAGTTGCTGAAGAAAAGGAGCCTTTAACAGCAATGTGTTAATTGAGGAAAACAGAGCACTTGCCAGTGAAGCCCTTAAAAACACACACACTAACAATTTTAAACATCATTAGATATACAGTCTATCAAGTAAAAAGAGAACTCAGACTTAAATGGAGCAACTTTCCTGTGTTTGATTTCAGTGGAGAAAAAGTGCTTTCTTCAGTTGGCATTCAAACGATTTTTAAAACGTGAAACTTTTTCAGCCGAACAATCAATGCGTTGGAGAAATGGTTACTGATAATGAATGAATAGATTAAAATGCAACATTAATAGGTGGACTATGATGTTTGCTACAGCATTTGTGTTATTTTCATTGTTTTTGCTGTAAAAAAAAAATGTTTAAAAATGGGTTAAAAACATAATAAGTTAATATACAGACACCTCACACCCAACGGTAGCAGTTTGCCGAACGGGGTGATTTCGTAGGGTGGGTTAGCCCAGCTGTTGTTGCACTATGCAACGTATATTTTGAAAATATGAACGATCTCGTATTTCTTAAATCTTTTTTTTCCCTCAGATGTCACACAAGTCTTTCAGCAAGACACATAATGATTATATTTGAAAACAAAAAAATGTTCAAATATTGTTTTCTTTTGGTTTCCCAGAAGCAACAAGCTTACAATCCCGAAAAGGCAATGAACTATTGTAGACTGAAATAATTGTGGCAAGTAATGAAGTGTGACATCTATATTCTGTGGTTCTTCTGTACTGCGCCTCACCTGTTTGGTGCTGAAATTTGTCATCTGGAAAGTTGATTCCATTTCAACAGAGACGGATCTAGTACAATCCGACTTGTTTGGTTTTTAGGGCTTATTTTTGAAGTGGTAAAATGTTTGCTCCTTTTGTCAAAGTAGCCTAAATTGGCTGTGTTGCCCGCATTGTTAGGTACAGTTGAACAGTGATTGTTGTGTGGAAGAGACTCCAGCCAGCCGTGAAAGACATTATCTGGTCTCCCACACAGAAATGGACCATGGCTGACATTCTCCGAGCTGCTTTTCTGCTCCCAGATGGCCTTCTCTCCAAACTAACAACGCATTTGTGTCTGACATGTCATCTTTTTTCTCCATTTGAATTAGAAGGCCTTTGACTTGGCAAACTCTCAGGTTCACCTTACTCTCAGAGGGGTTGAGATTTGGAGTAGGGTAGGTTATGCGTTCGAATCCCACCTGTACAGTAGCTTCAGAGTGCCATCTGTGCTTGAAGCCCATTGCATCATAGTGGATGTGGTTTCAGCAGACTGGTTGTGGGAAGACCAGCACGAGTGTTCTGGGGTTGTGCCCAGATCAGCATTGGCTGTTTGTTCAAACCACTGCCTGCTGTTGCTTCATTTTCTAATCAACTCTATATTTTGGCTTTGACATTTCATGTTGCTGTCGTGAAAGGACGTTTGTCTCTCTGAGTCTCTTGTATAAATGTACAGATGATTGGATGTGGAAAAGCAAATTAACTGTTCAAATACGGCAGAGGCATCTCATATGTTTTATTATGTTTTTCCTCCCTTTCTGGATGTCTCTGCGATGTGAGCGTGATTGTTGTGGAGGCTTAAGTCCCTCACAGTGAAGCACTAGACAGTCAGTCACTGGTCAACCTGAAGTGTCTAAACTTGTATTCATTATAACATTAACATTAACACTTTATAATGTTACAGGGAAGGAAGCCTTATTCCACGCTGTTGTGTATCTTTTATTGTTACAGTGCTCATTTTGTTAAGCCTTAGTACATTTTGACTGGTATGTTTTATTTAGTTTGAATAGTTTAGGAGTTGGATGTAGTATGAGTAAGATAAGAAAAAAGTGCAAGTTAATAGATGTCTGTGTGTCTAAAAGATGTCTAAAAGAACAAAATATGTCACGATCCTCTTTGTTTCTCATAATTTGTCTTAACCTATTTTTCTGTTTATTTTTTTCCATCTGTTGTTCATGTGTGACATGGTGGTCTATGTAGGGTTTGCCTGTTTTCCCTATCTTTGAGTGGGTTCCCTGGTTTCCTCTGATAGTACAAAGACATGTATGGCAGTTGAATTGGGCCCCTGTTGTGTGTGTGTGATTGTTCTGCGATGGATGGCTGTCCTGCTTTATACTCTCTGCTTCCAGGATAGACTCTGGCCTACTGCAGACCTGCACTGGACAAGTGGTTACTGATGTTGGGTGGATGGATGAGAACTTTATTTATCCCAAAAAGCACAGAGATAGAAAGATGTATTTTTATTGTTTTGTGGATCTGCAGAACTGTGGCGGGAGTTGCAGCGCTTTGGCCGGTAGCCTGATGGTGCATCATTCCGAGACCAGTTGTAAAGGCACGGCTTAGCTCTGCACTAATGAGGTTGTTCTGCTGCGGGGACAGGGCAGCGTGGTCCTCAGTGCGTTCTCTGCATCGATGTCGCCCACTCCGTCTTGTGGCATTTCCCTTGTGGACGTAGCTTCTCTCAGGAAGCTCTGCGGTCAGCACTGATATGATTCACGCTGACTGTGGGTGACCTTAAAAATCCGCCTGTAGAGAAAATCTCACGTACAGATGAGATCTGTGTGGCACAAACTGTGTTTTCACTCGACTACAAATTCCTTTTTCGGTCCCCTCTCTGTGTAAAGTGGGGGGCTCTGAGTTTAAAGTACAAAGACTAAATGAAATTATGCCACTGGAATTTGCAATTGCAGTAATATTGCCTTTTCAAATATGCCACTTTGAGTCCTTACACCCCCACGAATGGCGAGATGTGCTGCTGTTGGAACTGGCACTAGTCGCTGCCTTTCCCTCTGCTCATCTCCACAGCAGAGCACTTATTTGTTCTTTAACTTATCTGGCTTGTATGGAAAATTTCATGGTATTACCGTTTCTTGACAGGAAAAATGTTAGATTCCTTTGAGTGCCTCACAATTATGGAAGCAAGTAATTTTCTGCTATTTTACTGCCGATTTGTTGTTGACTAGTGGCATTTTTTTTTCCTCACTGCTTGTTTTATTCAAGATGAAAGTGTTAATGTGCAATAACCTTTATCACAGAAATGATTGATGTGAACTTTTTTGCTGAAATCCCATGTCTTGACATTCTTTTTATCAATTTTTTTCTTGAGGTGAACAACCTCCCATTTTTCCGCGGGCTTTCAGAATTGATCTCAGCACAAGTTTTACATTTTCTTTTTGCTAAGTTAAGACAAAACAGTGTATGTTGGTGATATGTATGAACTGAAAGCTGTATTACTGTATTTGTTTGTCTTGTTTTACCCTGGTATTATATGCGGCTAATGTGTTTCCAGGCAACATGGATGCTTAAAAGTCAAACGTCCCCTGTTTTCCCACGGTAATAACCCCTCTGAGCACAACTTGTGTGAATCTATGAGAAGATTGACCTTGGAGAAAGTCAGTCCTCTGTTCTTTGTCTTGTCAGGTCAATGTCACAGTAGACTACATCCATACAGCCTCCTCCATTACACACGTTGGTCAAGGCTCCATCCAGGTTTACCCAGAGCACATCTGTGCTATATATCGGATGGATGTGAGTTTCTCTCCATTCCCCTGCAGCCCTTGCGATTTCACACCAGTCTCATGGGGGCCTTTAACGCTTTCCACTCGATGGCTATGAATCTGAACCTGCCACATACGTACAGGCAGTACTGTGACCTGAGGCTGTCCTTGTAAAGCATTACATTACACTATTTACATGCTATGTTTTCCTTTCTGGTCAATTTTTGTTTTTCCCAGTTTAGCATCTTGGATTTTGAAGTTGATTTTTTTTTTTCCCTCCTTGTGTGTTTTCTCAAAATTTTATACTTGAGCTGTTGGTTAGATGTGAAAATGGAACTTCCTGCTCCGTAGAGTTACTCCAGCATGAAGAGTGGAGCTTGGAAATTGTGTGGAAAATATACACTTTAGCTTCATTTTGAAACGGCATATTAACACCGGTGGCTGTTAATCGCTATACTGGCAATAATCCATCATTATAGGAGCACCATTAATTTTTATGAGAAGGCCAAGATAGCGGTTTTACAGATCCCATCAATCTAATGTGGTTTATTTTACAAAAAGATCTATGGTATTAAAGAAAGAAGGAGATACTGTCCCATATACAAACTGCTTTTTTCAAGCACAGTAATGTATTTCACTGTTCAAAATATATGGATTATTTATTTACAAAGTATCTGTTGATAATTGACAGTTGGATACATAATTGTTAGAGCGGGTTCACAAAAGACCCAGGTCTGAATTCCACCTCCTGCTGTTGTCACCTGAACTGATAGAGTAATGATGTCCAACTTTATAAATTGGTAAAACAGTGTAAGTAGCTCAACATTGCAAGTCACTGGCGAAGGGTGACAGATAAATTAACAACCGGAAAGTTGTCTGTGCTGACTGGCACGATGCATCTCTGGTTCCTGAAGCCACAGCTCAACCCTTAAAGCTGCGGCAGGGTTGGTAACTCCTGCTCCTATCTCTCTTGCTGTCATATATGCTGCTCCCTGGCAGGATAAATACTACCCCCCTGCGAAAAGCCACCAAAAAAAATGATTAAGTTTGGGGGAACTAACCTGGAGGAGGTAGTATGGTAATAACAGATGACAATTGAGAGATTGGTCTCAATTGCGTTGGGCTCTCACAAGGATCTGCACGACAGGAAGGGACACAGCTATGATCTGTTTATATGTATTTAATCTTATTACCCAGTCTTAGATAATTATGTTTACTACAGATCACATCCGTAGATGTGACAGCAGGGATATCAAGATCACTGTCTCGCGGAGGGCCTACCTCGAAAAGAAAAGTTCTTAGAGGTTTGTGTATAAAGCGGCAGGTTGGCGAGATGGATGGATGGATGGATGCAAAACTTTGTTAATCCCAAAGGGAGATTCCATGGAACTACAGCAGTGTACATGTAAAAAAAAAAAAAAGACAAAACTTTGGGATAATTGTGCAGACATAAACAGTGAGTAGTGCCCAAAATAGATGGTAAAGCAGATAAGTATTGAAGTACAAAAGTATTAGTCTCAGCTCAGTATGACTGAGGTTCTCCAGGGTCCTGTAGGAGACGCCAGACACAGCTGCAATTCTCTGAACAGCAGAAAGCCCCTCCAGTCGAACAATCAGCCCTACGACCTCCTTAGTTTGCAGGGTTGTTGGTGGTGGGTGTGAAGAGTGTCACACCCCCTATAGCTGTACTGTTGTACAGCAGGTAGTGCTGCTGTCTCTCAGTGCCTGGACTGCACATTTGGAGGTGGTTTCAGTCCCTGCTCAGTCTGTGTACGGTTTCTCTCTATGTTTACATGTGTTTCTTCCAGGCGTTCTTGTTTCCACAGTCTGTTTGTGTTTCCTATTAATTAGTAACTCCTTTCCTTTAGTGTATGTTTGTGTTAGTGACTGTGTGTTACATTACTCTACTCTATAGGGAGTTTAGTGTGGTTAATCTATCATTTTAAGTTGCCTTGGACAAAGGTTTCAGGTAAGTGCTAGTTAATCATCACAATATGTCACTGGTCCAGGACACGTTCACATAACAGTACATTTGACCACTGATTTTAAAGTCAATGCTATCCTTATCCTTAGGAGTGAAGGCACACCTGTTTAGCTTACCTGCTGTTTTCTGTCCTCCTGGCCTACTTGCCATCTGTCCCAGAGCGAAACCAGCGTGATGTTTGATGTGCCCTTTGCAAACATCCATAGAAAGCTTTGTCAATTATATTCGACCGATCGCTCGTTCGGAAACCAGTCTCATTAGAACACGCTGTTGTTTTGGGTCTCTTCCATTGCTGGGTGTCTGCAGCGGGCAGATGAGCTGCTTTCATGTTCTTTGGGAGTTGTTTTTTGAATCTCACTTGCAAACTTATGTTTGTGCCCCCCTTTGCAGCAACATTGCAGAGGCCCTCGTCAGCAAAAGCATGGCTACATTCATCTAGTATTGGCAGGATGACAACCAGTGCTCTTCTTACTACGAGGAGCTGCTTGCCACCAAAGTAAGAAGGCTGACACCACACATGTCATAGTGTCTCTTTGCCAGGGGCTTTCTGTCTCTAACACACTGAACATCATCTCTTCCTGTAGCCACTTCCTTCATGTAATTGTTCTCCTCTGCTGCCGCTGTAAGACCCTTTCTCTGTCTCGGACTGCTTGGAACTACAGTCTCCTTATGTCACTGACCATCCTTCTGAAACGTATTAGTGTGCTGGTGTACGATGTGGTTGATGGATAAATGTGGGGTTTGTGCACTTTGACTGAGCGCTCCCCCACAGCAGATCAGGCAGATCAGGCTCTTAGTGTACCCTCACTCTCTTACATGAGGAGGGTGTCCATCCCTGCCTGTTACGTTAGCAGATGTGCAGTTGCATTACACCCTCGTAGAGTTTCTAGGTTTGAATCACACTGCCTGAGATGTACTTAACCTTTGCTGGAGCAATTCAGGATATTAGCTATATAAAAAGCTGAATAATTCTAAGTAGCTTGACAATCGAAGTAGCTTTGGAGGAAAGTGTTAGCTAGCTGAATAAATAACAGTAAATGTTTGTATGTAAATTAGCCAGGGGCTTTGAATACGTTGTACTCTGAGGCTCCACATGGGGACATGTAGGCAGTAACTGGTTTCTTGGTGGGGGGGGGGGGGGACACTAGACACTCCTGCAGGCTCCAGGAAAGTGGAAGTGGTGTCTACACCCTTGGGTGTGAATGTGAATGAATGGCATCAAGGCTCGGTGGTGGGGAAGTACTCTGGATACAAGGGAATCTGGAAAATCGCCCAGCCTTCCCTCAGGTATCAGGTTAGTGTGGACTGAACCCTGCTGGTGTGTGTTCTCCCGTCTCACAGGGCCGAGATGAGACCCGTTTTTGCTCTTTTTTTGTCTCGCTAGCCTTTATTGTGCTAAGATTGCCAAGCAGAGCCTGTGTGTTAGAGGCAATCTCCCAGGCCTGGCTTCACATGGTGCTGAAAATTAAATTAGAAACAAGGGGGTGATAAAGGGAGATATTAAAAGCTGAGGATAATGCCAAAATCAAATTCCTCCAGCCTTTATCGCAGGGTCCTTATTCAGGCAACACTTCTGTGGAGGCTTAAATACTGCACAGCACAGAGAGCAGTTGTTGCTAAAACATTGCATATTATCTCCTGCTTGACTTGGGGGATGGAGCTGATTGTGGGAAGACTTACTATACTTATTATAAAGACAAGGAAAAGCAGATAAGCGCGTACAATATGTTTGAAGATAGCACTATTTAAAATGGACAATGTGAATTGCTGGAAAACACTAAATTACCATATTGGACCCTATAATTAGTCCTGGAAACTTTAGTAATTTATGAATTCCATTTAAAGACTTCAGGAAAGTTACTGATTCTTTTGCATGTTTTCTACATTGAAAAGTGGTGTCATGGTGTAGTGGGTGGCAAAGTGGTTAGGGTGCATCTTATACTGGGTCTCAGTCCCACTCCCTTCGTAATATCCTTGATCAGTGCACTTTGCCTGAGTTGACACTGTATTAATGGGTAAAACTGCTCTATAAACTATTGTAAAGTGGATTTTTAAGTAACTGTTAATAACAAATGGTGTACCTATTCCATCCCCAATTAATTTTATTGTTCTTCGGCAAATGTGATATTAGGATGAGCCACTCAGCTATTAAACAAAAAATTTAATTTGCTCAGTCCGTAGACATGTGTGCACAAATACGAAATCATTTTTGTACAAAGCTGAAAAGAAAAAGTTGTAGTGGTTTTTAATGTTTAAAATGTTTAATGTTTAAAATTCAAATTACTGCTGCTTCTCAACTTAGCTGCTTTCTTGATCTAATGAGCTGAACTCCTGACACAGGAGGGAGAAGCCGGTTGTATTCTGGCTTCTCAGGGGTTCTGTGGCCTCCGGGTGGATGCATTTGGACACCAGTAACTTCGATCCTTTGAGAAAATGTAGGGAGGCCACAGAGGCTCTGGCTGCTGGGCTTGAACCACGTTTTTTCATCGACCACAGTTTTATTATTGATTAATTCCATAACTGCAGGGCCTGAGTGTATGTCTGGGATGGCAGCAATCTGACACACATTTGTGGCATGGTGACGGGACCTCAGTGTTTGTGAGGTTCCTTTACTGTGAACCACTGGAAGAGCAATTGCATAAAAGGGGATTAAAGGGTGTTTTTGCCTGTTGTTAATATGCTTACTTGGAATATTTCTAGGTGTTGCTAGTATTTGGGTAAAAATGGTACTTTGAGGATTCATGCGCCTATGACAAACTAAATGTTCAGGTCATTTCCCTGTCCTGGGAAAGCGGTAGCAGCACGGGATAGAATTGTTATTGGTTTGTTTAAGCATTTCTGGTTAAACCGAGTTCCCATCAGATAGATTTGATCTTCTTCTTCTTTTACTGTCTAATCTGTACATATATACAAGCATCCCTGGAGAAGTGAGTTTTTGACTTACAAGTTGTTACATGTAGGAGTGAAATTGTTAAATTCCTTTTACTGAGTTACCGAAAAATACGAGGCATGTTTGCGTTTATGAGTAATGAGTAGAGCACAGAGGAATTTTCTGCATTTGCACTATATGACAATTAAATCTCCGACTTACGAGATTTGACCTTATGAGCCAATTTCCAGGAAGGCATTACACTCATAAGTATAGGGGTATCTGTACTACATATATATCTGTCTCCTGTAGGTTTTTTTGTGCTGATATCTAAATGCTGATTTGTTTCTGCTTTTTAGGTATCTTTAGGGCCATCAAAAACAGCGAAGGAATGCACAGTAAGAAGGAAGTGCCCATTCACAAAGTGGCTGATATCTCTAGGGTAAGTGTGAGTGTTTAGCAATCACTCAGGTACCTTTCCTATGGGGTTTGCCCCGACCCAACCCTGAAGCACATATCTGGGACAGCTCTTTAACCTGCCCCGTACAAAGAAATATGAAATTCTTTATTCAAAGGGTGTATTACTTGTGTTAGAGTTACTTTTTAAGGTTCATCTTAGTGGACAACAAGATCCCAGAGGCTCAGGGTTAGCGTCCAGGTATTTGATGTCTTTCTCTGGTCTCTGGCTTGGTCCTGTTGCCAAGTCATGGATGAGACTCGGCCTGTTGAGTCGCCCAAATCCCCCCATTTGTGTGGCACTGAAACTCAAAAGACATCCTCTCGCCTTGGGTGCTTAGGTTGCAATTTGAAAGCACAATCCTGTGAATGTTCCTATTACAGGACCATTTGAGCTGAAGCTTACCTCTCCATAGACGAGCTACTCCACAATGCAGCCCTCCGCTTGCTTCCTGATGGATTCTTACCTCCACCTAGCAAGAGAGTGCCCAAAATCATACGTATAAACCAGAAATTGTAGCAAGTATGTGGACTTTATGAGACAGATTAATGATCGGTCGAGAATGTTTGGTCGTATTTTACTGCAGACAGCAGCTGTCATCGATTTACATTTTAGCAAGTACTTAATCTGCATTGCTTTACTAATATGTTCCATTTTTTAAATGAGTAAAATTGTTAGTCATTTTGGATGAAGTTGTAATCTTGGCAGCATAGCAATGAAAAATGGGTGCATATGACAGTGACTTGTTTTTTTCTTGATTTATTTTGATGCAGATAAATTTGTTTTGCTCCACTACATGGTTTTGGCTCTGCAGGTATGGTTGTTTTGGGCAGGCAAAATGATCAGCATGGCAGGGGTTCACTTTCACTTGTTGCTCTTTGGACTTGCTGGCTTCACAATGTTAGACTTCTGTTGCCAGGCAGCCGTGTGCGTTTTAGGACTGAGCCGAAGTCACTGCACCAATAAGCACTTAGTTTATGATGCTGCTGCACGAACAGTCCCCTTTTCCCCACATCGCTACACTGAGAGACCTGGCTCATGAGTCACATTCGTTTCAGAGGAACACTACCGAGCATTTTGGGCTGCTCTCTCCCGCATGATTCACCAGGCACGATCTGTTCGCCAGACTCGGTCCCTGGCAGCGTGAAGCGTGACCTCTCCGTCATCGCCATGCACATGCATATGTGTATGTTAGCGGGTGTGCTGACGGTCGCCGAGTGTGAGCCTGATCCGGCTGCTGTTCAGTAACTGACACTTCCCAGCTGCTCTTTGAAACACTGCTGAACCCGGGGTCTGCGTGGGGACGGGGCTGTCGAGAAGACTACCGAGGACAGAGGGGACACACACAAAGGAGCAGCAGGTAAATGAGGACAGCTTGGCACTGTATGTCCTTAGTATAATAAACACCCAAAAAACCAAGATGTTGTGCCAAATTTACCAATACAGACTGAGGATGTCTTCAACAGCCCTGCTCATGTTTTCTTGCCACTTCTTCTTGAGGTCTGTGAGGTTGCTGTACAAGATGGCAGTTTTTTCACAGGAGGTGTATGCTGGCAAATTCCCAGGGAAGGGCTTCAAATTAGAATCGCTTTCACTGGGACACTGGTGTAGCAGCAGGAAATCCGGGCCTCGTCCCGTCACTGCCTGTCCTTGGAAATCTATCCATTCTTGTCTTGAGAGAGCTTGCAAGACCCGCTGGCCCATGTTAATCGTGTTTGCAATTCTGAATTCCATCTTCGAAGTAGACAGTGAAACACCCTGTCCTTCATGCAGGGGAGAAAGGGTTACCATGCACTCACCTGCATATCATGGATTTTTAAAATCTGGTGCAAGATGGACAATGTGTCACATTTTAAATTAATTTTTTCCTTTCCCAGGCTGAGCTCTGGCAGGCTGACCTGATGTATAAAATATGATCTCCTCCAGTTCATACTGAACATGCGTAACAAGCCATTTTTGAAAACGGCTCCATATTTCGAAGTCATGTTAAGACACATTGTGAAAGTTCAAATTAACTTTTTGTTCTCAGCCATGGTTTTGTGATGCCTATTTATGTTGGTTCAGATTTACTGTTAAACATTTAGCAGATACTCAACTCAGAGTAAGCAACGTGCAATTCGTAACAGGCAAAGAGATGCCGATCCAGACACGTGATTCTGAAAAGACGGTGACTTTACTCGTGTAGCCGAACATAGATTTGAAGTTACAGATTGTGTTGGAATAATTTTTTAAGCTGTCAGTAGAGAAATGCCTCTGAAAGAGATGCATTTTTGTTGAATGTTGAAAGGGTTACAGCAGCTCTGAGCGGCAGAGGGAATGCATTCCACTACACCGGGGCTAAAACCAAGAACCTATAGACTTAAATGTGGCCAGAGGTGGAGAAGCACGGCGCTCAAGCTGAGTGTAGTGTTCAGGCTCGTGTTCTCACTCTTATGAGGCTCTGGTTCTGGAATCAGTTAACAGTCAACAGTTAGGTTGTTAAGTGTTTAGGCCAGACCTGTAATTTGTATTAGTTGTAATAAAAAATGAAACCCACTAAGTTCACATTCAATTTTTGCTTTATAAATTCTAAATAATTGTGTGAGTTTACTAAATCAGTGATTACAGTTAATGCACTGGCCCCGTTTATTTGGTGTCACCCATTGACTAATCAGTTGTATTATTTACATGAATCATTCCTGTTTTTAAGCACAACAAAGATTTATTCTGTGTAACAAATGAGGATTATTTTGTAGCATAAACACACAGCTTTTTACTCGTATTTTTTTTTGCTCACTATTGCTACAGCAGGCTTTCCTAATTTCTTTTTGACCATCTGAAATAAGAATCAGTTTCTGCAGTGATCTGATGTGATTTTTAACCTGTCAGTGAAGAATCCTTAGCAGCTCAGAACAAAAACCAGAATATCCAGAGGGAAATGGAGTGTAAAACCCTGACCTATATTAGCTGAATAGTGCTTAACATGTGCATTCGTTTTTTTATTTCTTGTATAATGTAAATCATGGATATAGAAACTGGTAGCTTATGACTTGTAATGTCCTTCTAAATGGGTGCTTCAGTTGATTAACATAAAAAGGGAAATTGTGTTTTATATACCTAATGAGACCTTTTGAAATAGATTGTAATACTCTTGTGTGTGATGTTTTTTTTCCCCTTTTCTTTTCTTAAACAGAGGCAGGTTTTACGTTAGACTTACCTTAAAGAAACAATCCTATGTGTTGGGCTCCAGCAGGGTCAGAGGATTTGAGGATCTGGTAGTTTGATGCCTTAGACATTTAGGAGCTTTATACTCTTGTTGTCATTCCAGGATTGTAGTGGCTGTGTTGTCTTACAGAAAACTCTGAAAGTGAAGCAATTCCTACTGTTCCAGCAGTGGACCCCCCCCCTCTGAGGCCATCATAGAGCCCATGACTCCTGTCTGAAGCTCTACCCACCAAGAGACGTGCCTCGTCACCTTCCTCTTGGCTGGTAAGCGATGCCACCTTTCAAGGGCTGTTTATGGGATACAGTCATCTGGTGTCAGTCTCTCAGGTTAGCTTCTACTGCAGCAAAAATCACTGTCTTCCATCATTAGCAGATGATAGATGAAACTTTTTTTAATACAAAAGTGTATTTGTTACGTAAAGATGAAAAAATCCTAAATTTAGCTTAAATTGCTTGGATTTGTTTGCTTATGTTTGAAAGCTGCTAAGTTATAAAAGCAGAGCCAGCTTAGGCAGATGTTGATGTAGATGTTGGGAGCACTTTGCCCTCTGAGTAGTGCGAACCTATTGGTCTTCTAGTGGATGGAACTGCTCTGAACTCCCTGTTTACCCTGCAGTGCTATCCTGACAACCTCACTGGAGTTTGCAGCTTGCATGCTGGTGAGGCTGTGATGCGAGTGGCTGAGGGCACATGTTGAAGGAAGAGTTAAGGGCATCAAGGCTAGAAAGTAGCTGTAAATCCAGCCCTGTTTGTTGAGCTGGATGTGTGAGGCTTTGAGGTTCACATACATACTGCGATTGGCCGGTGGGAAAGGCCTACCTGTCTGCACTTTGTGTCATGGTTTTGGGGGTTACCTTGAAAGTCATGCTCCTGGGTTCCCCCCCCTCTGCAGCCATCTCAGCTGGTGAGCAGCTGTCAGAATGCTGTGGGAGGAATCCCCTGTGTGTAACTGCAAGGAATCAAAGTGAAACCAGTGGGTTAGCGAAGGTTAAGAGCTCTTTTGCCCCTTTCTGTACAATTGTATACTTAGTGTAGGTCAGTTTATTTCAATTACAGGTTGGAAGACATTTTGGTAATGGTACAGTAGCCCTGGAGAACGATTGCTTACCAGTAAATAAACATCATTTGCTTGATTCCTTTTTTTTTTCCTTTGGGGTCTTTGAAATGGTCAGATTTCATCCGTCATGTGTGGATTACAATTGCAAATGTGCTCTGATAGAAAGGAGGTGGTTGCATTTTTAAACAACCTCTCTTGTTAACCCCCCCCAACCCTGTGCTCCTGCCACCCAGCTGAGCAACTCGCAATTTCTCTTAGACACGCTCTCCTGTCAATGCTGCTCGCTTGAGCTAATTTTCTTTGCAGGAGTTGGAGCTTGTGCACTGGGAGGAAACAGGCATCGATCGGGATCAGCCCCTCCCACCATTGTGTGTGCTACTCCGTTAGCCCGGCTTTTGGAGGTGGACTGATGCTTATTTAAATTTCACTAAATGTCCATTTTTTCCTGCTAAATCCATCTGTCATTAGGACAGATAAATTAGTTAATTTGAATATTGCGAATGTTGTGCTCATTTAAATCTTGTTTTGCTTCAAACTCTTCTCAGGATCCTCTTTCCGTGGTAAACAATGGCATTCACATGTACCCAGTGTAGCATTTGTTTCCACTTGATGTTTGACATTTGTTAAGGATGCTTAACAAATGCTTGCTGATTTTCCGTCCATTTTTGCATTTTTTTCAGATTTTCTCTCCATTTATGCATCAACCCCCAGATGATTTTTTCTACTAGTTGCAGTAGCCTTGGACACTCCCACCTGTGGGCAGCGCCACAGAGCAGATTGCCTTTTTTGGAATGCGTTTCCTCCCTCTCCTCGCATTACTGCCAGGGCAGCGGCTGTTAATGGCGGGTCATTGGAAACGACAATTCGGATGCACTCTGCAGATTAGGCATCCCGCTCATTTGTCCCACCTTGACAGAAACCTATTTTGCCTACGGACGCTTGGCTGACAAATTGATCCCCATTCAGCCCCCCACCCCTTTTACCAATTAGTTAAATTCAGGTCCCGGACAGCTGTTCCAATTATTCTTGTTTACTTGCTTTTGAATTTTTTCTTTAAAGTGAATGTTTAAAGCATTTTTCAAAAAAGGACAATTTTCTTCTAGGGTTGAGGAGTTGGTGCTAAAATAACATAACCATTCATTTAAGAAGACAAACTTTAAAAAAAAATGGATTATATTTGGCTCTGCTTTGTTGTTCTCTTATGAACTCTGGAACTGAATTGTTAGTTTGTTTCAGTTTGGAGTTTTTATTCCTCTTCACTTTATTCCTTATCTGAAGTATTTGTTTTCCTATTGCAAGGTCGCCGCAGGAGAACACAGTGCAGATTTACAAAATACGTAGATGTATCTTAGTTCTCTGTGTCCCAGTGTTGGTCATTTGCTCTGAAATGTGAGGTTTTGTTTTGTTTAATTTTGTTCCTGCCATTGTGACCCAGCCTGGTCGGCGCATCATACACGCCACTTTGTTCATCAACAGGGGTTCCTGCATGACATTTTCTCACAGTGATTCTAATGGGATTTGGATCCTGACGTCTCAACCTTCCCTTGCCAATGTGATCCACATCATTTTTAATTGCCCGATTCCTCCATTTATTTGATTATGGTTATTACTAAGCCTCAATAAATACATTACTGCGGGCTGTTGCTATTTTGATTAGATCCTGGCAAAATATTTCCGGTGGAAGTGCAATCACTTTTTTTGATGCCCTTGAAATAAATGCTGATTGAAATAAATGATCCAAGAGTTTAATCAGAGTTAATGTTTTAAACTTTTTAACTGGTCCACCAATGCCACTTCTCTTGTGGAAGATGCTTCATTTTGAAACCGGACAAATCTTCAAAGCTGAATTCTTCTGACTCGGAGGCCCAGAGGAAGCAGTTGGAAAGAAAATGTCTGTCCTACACTGCAGGGGCAAAACTTATTCAGCTTTACTTCTATATGGTTGGCTTGTATGAAGGAAGGCTAGTTAATAAAATGCCAGCAGGGTGTGTCTTAGCAAAGAGATAGTGACACCAGGTGCTACAAGCTTAATGGTCTCAGGAAAGTAATGTGTAACACTAATTTGAAGTTGGACAGCAGGTGGCAAATTGTAATTACCTATATATAAGTAATTTTTGTATGTAAATGCCTTTCTCACCCCCGTTTTTCCCCTGTGGGTGTTTCACTTTCCTCAAACTTGGACGTCGTACCAGAGAGCTGGATTTTGAAGGTATGGCGCAGGATTTTAACTGCTCCCAGAATTGTGCTTTTGTGGACTGAGACCGAAGTTCCTGGGATCTGGAGCCCCTGTTTCAATTTAAGGGTCATGTCCCTAAATGCTTCTTTCACCATTGGGACTACCTTGGTTTTCAACTTATACATTCTCTCCAGTTCTTCTCAAAGTGTTTATTATTTCTGTTTAAAAAAAATAACATGCTGCCGACGCCTTATTCACGGCTTTCTGCATATAATTCACATATAATTCATATCATTTAGCTCTAACCACTATGCCACCTGCTGCCCCTGTGACCAAAGAGGTGAGGTTTAGGGGGAACTGCACCTGAATGTTCACACCAAGAGTAGTTTGCAGCCACTTGTGTCAAGTGGTTGATGACTGCTCTTGTCATCGAGGGCAGGAGAAACACCTGCCTGAAGAGCCCCGAATGGTGAAAAGGTGGGATAATAAGGCCTCACACTGTGAGGGACCAGCCCGTTTGGCCCTTGCACCAGCTCCCCGCCGCATCAGCGACTCATTACCGTTACCATGGAGCTGCCCACTTCAGACACAGTCAGCCAAAGGTTACCACATTAAAAGAGTAAAGCCACCATTCTTATAATTCAGTCTGTGTATGACCATGGAAACAGTATCTCAGTTCTTATTGCTCTTCACAGCAGCAGGATGAGTGTACAGAGTCCCTCCCTCTCCCTAGAAACAATAAACGCAGCTTAATTAGCTGTAAAGCAAATTAAAACCATTTTGTCCCTGGAGTGAATCTGCTGCTGTGTTGAGGCAAAACCGAGTCGCCGCGCTTTTCCGTTTGGGAAACTCACTTCCCCGAAACCAGGATCCTTGCCGCCCGGCATCAATACAGGGTTCAAGGTTGTTTGCGCTGATCTATAGTGGGCCTTTCTTACATGGGGACTGTTTCCCAGGCAACCATCTACCTTGAAATTAAGAGAAACCTGCAATACTTTCCATTGACTAACACCTCTGTCTCAGCCGGCTGTCCAAAAGATCGAGGTTGTGCTAAAACCTGTGGGCCGGTGTCACAAGTGTCAAGGGCACGCTGCTGTTTGGGCTGCACGGGGGTTTCCATCCGTAGAT
This sequence comes from Arapaima gigas, assembly GCA_900497675.1. Taxonomy (NCBI): domain Eukaryota; kingdom Metazoa; phylum Chordata; class Actinopteri; order Osteoglossiformes; family Osteoglossidae; genus Arapaima; species Arapaima gigas. The sequence goes on from UFQX01000512.1 coordinate 207,594, forward strand.
CCTCCTCACCATCTCGGTCCTGTCTGTCATCATCTGGCGGTTCCATATTTGAACAGTAGAGCAGTGAGGCGTCAGTGTCAGGGAGCCCCCTTGTGTGATGACAACAGGGCCATTGTTGAAGCAGTTGCTATAGGGAATGTTCGCCGCAGAGGAAAATATAGCTTTAATTTTTTTAACATTTTTTGGCCGGAGAAGAGTAATTACTGGAGTCTGCAGAGGACTCACCATGTTGACATTTACCATTGTGTTCTTTTACTTTTATCAAAAGGAATTTGGGGTTTGGAGAGGTGCCTGCAGAAGTTGTCCGGTTTTTATTTTAATAGGCAAACAATTAATTTGTAATGCTTTGTTCGGCAGAGTTATAATTCAAGTTGGCTTCCAGTAATTTTTAAGCTCTTTAGTTAAGCAGAGCATGCAGATTTCTTCACAATAGACTTCCCGTGCACACTGTTCGTTGGAGGAAAAGCGAAATGTTTGTGTGATTTTTTTTTTTCTTTCTTCTACTCTGCTGACTGATGTTTGCAATAAATGTTGTGTGTTCAATGGTAACATGATGGAANCGTGCACACTGTTCGTTGGAGGAAAAGCGAAATGTTTGTGTGATTTTTTTTTTCTTTCTTCTACTCTGCTGACTGATGTTTGCAATAAATGTTGTGTGTTCAATGGTAACATGATGGAAAGTTCCAGTGTAAATGACATTAAGTGCCTTTACATGTCCTCTATTTTATATTGCAGTCTGTCTTTTTTAAAGAAACTCAGATGGTCAGACCATTGTTTATGATATTACAGAGACGAATATATCCTTCAGACATCATCATCTGCTGCATGTGGTCTTTGTGTTCACGACAGGCCTAATGTGGAGAGTAGCCAGTGTTGAACTGACTGTCTTCACCAGGAAGCAGAACTGGCATCCATTTATTGCCCTGCTGCTGAAAATTCTGCAGCAAAATGAGAGAATGGAGAAACGGGCAGGTTTATTTTCATCCAAGTGGTTTTCAAAATGCTCTTTACTGTGTGTAGTTTGGAGGCAGGATGATGGGTGTACAGTCTACCTTCTCCCAGCTGGGCCTCTCTTAGATGTTCAGAGATGCCTGAATGGTAGAGAAATTGTCAAAAATGAGCAAGTTGCATAAATTCATGGTAATTTTGGGAATGTGTACCAGCTGATTAATGCATGCTTATGTTTCCTACTGTCTTTGTGGTTTTTGTCAAACTGTGAACTTGTCAATTATTACTGTATGTAATCGTATTTTTTCCCATGTTTCACGTGCACAAAAACTGAATTTGGTGAATAGAGAAAAATGACAAGCTAAATTGCATGTCTGAAGCCTGGTTCCAGCCACCGAAGCTCACGCAGTTGCCAAGCAAGCTGGATTTCTCAAACCCCATTTCACGGCACTGGGTTATTTCTGCCAGTAAAAGTCCCCTCACCTTCTGAATTTCACATGTCCACATAGAGGCTGAGAATTCGCCTTGAGCAAGGTCCTTGTTACAGAGAGAGTACCTCAGCCTAATGAAGCCATTCCTTTTGGAAGGTCTCCGGTGCTCAAACGCTTAATGGCCATTTGGTTGTTCTGCTTTTCGCCTCCTTGAGGAAGGCTGCAGCCTTCAGCTGGAGCGTCTCTTGGTGCTCTGTGTTACACCACCCACAGTCGCCCTCAACATACAATCCAGTTAATGTTAAGATGATGTTGTCTCGATGCAGATTTGTGACCATTTCACCCCATAAAAGCGCAGCTTACTGATCAACAGTGCTCAATGACAACAGAGAGGAGCTGTAAACACTTTGGAAGTGAGTTGAATTAGGGCCTTCAGACTAATCTGGGTCTGCTTTACTGGCACCTATTGGTTGGGCATGAAAATGCATTTAACTCACTCCACTACAGTTCTGGTGAGAAACAAAGAACCTAATGGAAGAAAATTAAATTATGTAATATAAAATATGTAAATAACTGCAAAATGTTTGTGTCTTTGAAAATTAGCAAGACAACAGTTTGTGACACAAGGAGGCAGTTTATCTTTTTTTGTTTTTTACATTTTACAAAACCATTCAAGCTGATTTTCATGGCTATTGTGTAACATTAGTCGGAGAGATCTTTGCAAGTGAAGTTCCCCTGGCAACTAATACCATGGACAGATTCTTGTCTGTAGACTGCTTTTTCACACCTGAGCGTGTTGTAGCACATCCTCCTGAAGTCCACACAGGTGTGAAGATCATGTAGGATTGTGTATCCCTCTCACAACACTAAAAGCTTCAGGTGTTCCATTCTGGTGTGAAATTACCTGTCTCTGGCTAAATTGGAATATCTTTTTGGGGGGCAAAAAATAGTAAAACGGTTTCTGAGGCTATCCAAAATATACATATATGGTGGTGGTCCAGAATCCCCCCCCCCCCTTCCACTTTTATTTAATCCGCTAACTGACCTTTTTAGCCTTAAAATGACTCAAACTGCTTTCATATCTAACCGTTTGGTAATGTCCTTAGAAACCTTCTCCCGCGTCACTCTGTTCTGTCGGCCGACGTTCTTCTCGCCGCTTCTGCGATTTGAACAGAGTACTTTAATGGCACTGGATAAGATTAGGCTGTCAGGCTTCTCCACCAGCAGTGTGCGCCGCTGTATTTGCTATCAGAGGATTTCCCTGCCACCATTTCCGTTTTCTTTAAATACCCTGAAAGAGAAGAAGCTGCCAGTCGCTGGCGTGTCCTCACTTTAACTTGTCATCTGTCAAAACTGCCTTCGTAAACCCCAGTTTGGTTTCAGGACTTGCACGTCCTTTGACACCAGTGCTTTCAGCACCATCAAAGATGTGTGAAATGTGTGTGTGTGTGTGTGTTCGTGTATCATTGTCCAGAATAAGCTCTCCAAGGCAGCATGGATTGTTCTAGTTAGACCTTAAATGGCAGCAACTGAGAATCTGAACATTTGTTTACAGCTTTGTAAATAGACTTAAAAAAAAGGTTAGTCTCATTTTAATTGTCTTTTTGACTCTTGCTTTTGATTTAAAATTCCTCTCAGCTCTGTGTTGTTTAGTAGAAGGTTAAAGAGGATTGTTTTTTTTTCATTCTGCTATGGCTCACAGATGAATAATCTAGAAAGTCCCCCTCCCGATCTTCACCTACTTGTTTTAAATGAGGTGTAGGAAAGCACTGTCCTCTTCAGTGTCACCATATATATCACTGTTCATCGTGGCACTTATGTTCTACGCAGTCCTAAAGCTGCCACCTATTGAACTCGTCCCACTAAAGTCCCACAGGTCCAGGGCGCCCCTCCCCCCAAGTGGATCAAGTATTATTCAGCAGTAAATTCTCACCGTGCCTCCTGCAGTATTTCCATCTGCATTTCTGACTCATTCCTGCTACAAGGCTTTCAAACACTGATGTGGAGGGGAGATCCTGCCCCCTTTTTTGGAAGGGGGGTTGAACAAGGCTTATATAATAAAGTACTCCCTATTTTTTCCTTTTTTGCCCAATTGTGCTATAAAAATATCAGTGCAAAAGCGCTGCAGCAGACAGAACAAAGTAGCTCTCCCTGCTTAATATAGCAGCACCGAATGGCTGTAATTCCCAGGGCTCATTGTCCTCCCACAGCTGCTCTCCTTCAGCAGCACTGCGGTTTAATGGCCGCCTTGGCCGCTTTGTCCGTGTCGCCAATAGAGATAATACGGTAATACATGTGGCTGATCAGGGCAGAGATGGGCCTTTGCTTGCCTCTCTGTGAACTGTCACTGAGGGGGGAAACATCTGCACAAGAGGGAGATCTCCAGCCCTCTGCCTTCTTAGCCAGAAAGGCCCACAAGGTGCAGCCAGAAAAGGACCTATAGTGTCCATGGCGATAAGCTACTGTCACTTTTGCTCTGTACAGCTCTGAGTGTGGGACCCTTGGTGTCTCTAATACTTCTGGACTGTATTGTTTGAGGTTTTGCTCCCAGGGCTGTTGCTGGAATCACTGTTGTGATAGTGTTTGTGCAGGGATCTCGCTGGAATGACAACATTTTCACGCTGTGATTGTGGCGGCAGACAGAGCGCATTCCCACATTTACTAACCCTGAACATCTCAGCAAATTGGGCACATTTCACTAATTCCGGCCCTCGCTGTTGTACTTGCCCCGGAGGGTTAGATAATGCTTTGTTTATCTATACATGATATATGCTGTGGAGAAGTTCCTGGCCATGGCTGCTCTAAAATGAAGGTGAAGATGTTGGCGGACGTCCCTCACCGCTCGCCTTCAAAGTGAATACACATCATTTTATTTTTCCACGTGCTAAAGTGACATTTCTGTATGGAAAGTCTCTTACTCTGATCTGCTAGTGTTTTTATCTGAAAAACTAACTTGTAAAAGAAGAAATTAAGCCTTTTTAGGCATTTCTCTTGCCATGTGTTCTGGGAATTGGGCCTGTTGTGCGCAAGTGAAGTGTTTTCCTATGTGGTGAGCAACATGGTGGTGGCATTCAGGTTTTTGTGGAGGCAGAAGACAGAATGGCACTATGCAAAACTGCTAGCTTGAGACCCAGCTATTTACTGTGTAAAGTCTTGCTGATAGAAGCCACATCTAAGCAATGTGTAGGGAGGTCTATGAGAAGAACTACAAATCCTCAATAATCACTTACTTTTATTTTGTTTCCACTTTTCTCCAGAATGATGTGCAACATTAAGCTGCTTACCTTAATTTACGCATTTACAGCCGGGTCATTTCTACCAGACCCTTTCAGACTAAGTACCTCAATCAAGGATCCTACAACAAGAGGTGACGTTCAAACCTCGGCCCTTTAAGTGTAAGATGGTGCTTCTAACCACTGCGCCACCTGCTGCCCCAGGCAAACCCTGCTTCAGTTAACTGTCCCAGCTGTCGCTGGATGGCTGGTTGTGTTGCTCTGTCTTGCAATTTGTGCACACAGGTTCTGGGGGGGGGGTGGTTCTGGAAAGAGAGTCTGTGCAGTTCAACTGCCAGCGTGACCACACTGCACACAACTGACTGAAAGAGCAATCGCAAATCGAACAGGCCCAAAGATGCCTCTGAATGAGTAGATTTCCAGTTGATTTAGTACCACTTAAGTTGAGCATAACATTTCAACGGTTACCATAACGAAAGGCTGCAAATTTGCGGAATCCCATTGGCGTCACAGCACTGCTAATGCAACAGCTACATGTCTGAAACAAAACACTCCTTTCAAAATACCATATCCCCTACAGAACAATATTTTAACAGGAAGAGGAGCTGCTGAGCAGCTTTGTAAACTGGTTCTGAGGTGCAGAACAGCATTTTAAGTTAAAAAAAAAAAAAAAAGTCAAGGTTAGAAAGCCTATACATATGCAAATACACACAATCTGTATGAAGAGTCTGATGTTTTGGCCTTGCAGTTATCAGGATTATCTGCCCTCGCCTGCCTGCTGGTGAGTGTTTATGGTCCTATTTTTTTTCGGTTCAGCTAATGTTGCTTGCCAGCAGTCCATGATTTACTCACGTGTTACGGAGCGGTGTGTGTCTGTGAGGCGTCGTAGTGCTGACACGTCTGGAGAAAGGATGCCAACTCAACACTCACAGAACTGGCCTCCTACTCCTCCCAGGTGACTGCCATGTGAATGCTGGGGCTGATTTGCGTTACCGTTACCCTAGGGGATGGTGACAGGTGCCTGGTCTGCCAGGGATTGCAGATTAAAATACAGATTTTTATCATTCAGTGTAAGTGTATCAGTATTGTCTTTTTATTGTTCATTCTCAAATTTCCTTTCCACCCGTTCTACGGAAGGTCGACCCGAGATTCTTCATTTCATCCTCGTGCTGCATAAGGGTGTTTGACGAAAAATTATTTTTGATTCTTGAAAATGTCGCATCCATCAGATCGCTGGACATCGACATGGTGGCATTGATGATGCGCAGACCGCAAATGAGGAGGAAACATAGCGACATGCTGGCTGGAGTGTATCCCCAGGCACTGGTTATAAGCATTTGGAGCACTCTGCTGCTGTGCAAGTATTTCCCCTCCATTGCACACCTCCCCATGAGTCAAGAAACATTTAAACTTTACCATATTTTCCCCTTCAGATGCTGTGAACATAATGCAAATTGTCCAAATAGAGGAATTTGTGTTGGTTTGCCATCGCATGTTTGTTCTTCTGTAAACAAGGGCTGCGGCTTCTCCCTGTGGCTCCCATCTCTGCCGACCTTCATCCAAGGGACAAAAGGTTGCCTCTCCCGCCCTCCGGTCATCAATAACTCCCACCTGTCCCCTCATTAGCTGTAATGAGGAGGCAGGGATCTTTAAATTGTTGCTGTCTGAGAGTAGGATAGGAAACACAAGTGGAACGTCACTTCTTAGCAGGAGCTTAACGGTTGCACTGGGGTCAGCAGGTGGCGTATTGGTTAGAGGTGTTGCTTTTGGACTTGATGGACCCAGCTTTGAATACCACCTTCTGCTGTGGCACCATTGTCCCAGAGGCTTTCTCTGAACTGATGCAGTAAAACTGAGCCTGCTGTATAAGTGGGGAAATTACAGTATGTAGTTGTACGTTGTATGTCACTGTGGAGAAAAGGGTCAGTTAACTGAACAAATGAACTGAAGTGTAATGCCAACTATGCCAGGAGCCGCTTATGAGGTAATGCAGAATGAGACTCGATCTCTGCACAGACTCCGCAGATGGGAGGACTTCTTATTTAGATCCACTTTTTAGTAACCGTGTAATAGAGCCAGTTTCTTAAAGTCAAAGTCAGGCAAGGTTTTTTGTATTTTTTATCAATGACTTCTGTTCAAAATGCATCCAGTTTCCAGTTTTTCCTTCCCGTTTGTTTCACTTTGATTGGCTCATTTTTTGTCAGTTGTGATCTATAAAATCGATAAAGCCTTAAGAAAAGAAAAAACTTGTAAACATCTCACAAGGACTTAGCAAGTAGTTTGGGAATTTGTATACCTAATGCCTGTGGGCAGTTTATTAAATATTTTAGTCATTTTAAAGTGAGTGTAAACCAATAGACTAATGAGGAGGAAACACTCCTTAGTGTGTTCAGCAAGCAGATAGAAGCACAGTCACCCAATTAACTGTGGTCACTCTGCCTCATGGACAGACACACACACACACACACACACACACACGCACACTTTACTGCTGTACTTCCTGGGGTAGCTTTTGTAATGTAACATACTGTGAATTATTGATTTGCTCCATTAGCGTCAGAAGTTTGGTCTGGATGAACGGTGGGGGCAGCGAACATGTTGGGCAACGCGCCGCGAGTGCAGCCGACTCCCACTGCCGCAGGATGGGACAGGAGAAGGAGCGAGCATATCAAAAGGGATGGGCCACCTGGAGGCAGCGGGGATGAGGTGGTTGTGAGAAGCAGTGACCCTGTAAGACGCTGATCATGCCTTCTTCGTTCTGTCGTCTGTCCACTTGTCCAGAGTCCTCATGAGTGCTGCCAGACACCAGAACCTAGGTGGACATCCTCTGACTTCATTATGGTGATAGTACCAAGGGGGCACAACTTAATTCATAGGTTCCTCCTACTCTTCGGTCCACCAGATGAGTTCAGGGCCATTCATGTGGCCTTAGTTAAACTATGCTGGACCCCACATGGCTCCTTCTGGCATCTTTTCCTGGTCCATGATATGCCAGCCCCTGCACTGTTGCTGCTCTGTGAATTCCACTGTCTAAAAATGCTTACCGCCTAAGCACGTCGGGTATGTACTGCAATTTAAATGCTAATTTGTGGTCTAGTAATGCATTTACGAACTATTAAGAGGTAACTGAGTTGTTTTACTGCCTCGCAACAGCACACTGTGGTGGCAGCTCTTGGTCCACGCCGCGTCCCCGTGGTGACGGATCATCCTTGGTAACAGGAAAACCGCAGCCTAATCTCGAAATGAGTAGAAACTTTGGTCTCTACTGCACTCGACACAGTAGCAGCCAGACACTGTAGCACACACCTTTAACACGCAGCAATGCTGAGCCAGTGCGGAGGTCCCTCGGCCGTGTGAGGGGGTACTTGGGACGCGGGCTGGCTTACCATAACCTCCAACAGGGCTGTCCAAAAGTGAGTGTGATGTTTTCTCACACGGCAGCAAGTCTTTGAACATGTCTCTGATGGGCATACTCTCCTCCTCTGCCCTTCCAGAACTAAGAATTTTGACTTAGCAAAACAAGGAGGGGCATGAAAAATGGCGTGCTTCCGTATGTGTAATGCGCCGTTTGGTCCCAGGTGCGCGGAAATGGAGGACGTTAGCGAGCCTCTTAGCGCAGCTGTCGTGTGACACGTCAGGGAGCTCTGAATAAATCAATATTTTTGGGGAAATTTACTCATTTAGCAGATGCTTTTCACCAAAGTGACACAGCTCAGAGTAAACAGGAGTGCATTTAGTGACAGAGTGAGCAGAGAGCTCTCCCTCACAAAGTACCTTGATCCAGCACAGCATGTACAGCAGCAGTAGGAATCAAACCTGGATCCTTCCAGGCTAGGATGGTAGCGCTAACCACTACACCCCCTGCTGACCATGTGATGATGTTGCTGTCCAGTTAAATGCTGCATGAGGTGTGAAAACTCTCATTGTTGAGCTCGTGAACTCGTGAGCTCGGCGTTTGTGTGTATGTCAGGCATTTTAAGGAAGCGCGTCACTTTCCGTTGGCCTTTAAAATGGCCTTTAATGTTTGCAGTCACGTATTACAGAGTGCGTTCTGTACAAGGGCCCCCTGCGAATGTGAACTCCACAGTAATTTGTTCAAATCGTCCTGAGAAAACCCAACAGTTTATAAATGAACATTGACCAAGTTCAGCCAACAGTAACGCATGAAGTCAGAGCAGGGGCAGGGCATGTGCTATTTCAGGTCATGTCTGTGCCCATAATTGTGCCGATTTCTTTATTTGTCTTTCTTTGTTTTAGGGAAACATGCTGGCATAGCGAGTAGCGCTGCTGTCTCACACAAGGTGGGCAGCGTGGGGTTCAAATCCAACTCAGTATGTGTGGAGTTTGCATGTTCTCCCCGTGTCTGTGTGGGTTTCCTCCTGGTGCTCCACAGTCAAAAACATATCTTTCAGGTTTATCAGTCACTCCAAATTGCCCATAGTGTGTGACCACCCATCCAGGAGTTGTTTCCAAGCCTAGCAGCCAGTGATTCCGCACCACTAAGTATGCTAAATAATAATGGATATGTTTGTTTAGGTATTTAACTAAGCTCTTGTGTGTAACTTAATTCTTTTTTTTTGTACAAGGTGACCTGTGAATCTCCTTTGTGTGCGAGGCTGAATACATGTTAGTCCATTGCACCTTGATACACGAGTGTTTTTTTCAGTGTTTAACACAGGTGCAGAGAGATGTGTGTTTTTCTGCTTGTATGGGTACGGTGAGGAACCTGTTATTTTGCGACTGTGAAATTCCCACTGATATGTATACATCCTTGTGTGTGTTGATGTGTGACTCTCATCTGTAGGCATTGAGTGCCCACTGGGGGTTCGAGAACACGCCACTGAGGGCCACGGGAGGCCATGCTTTTCACAAAGGAGCTCGTACTTCATCAAGAGGTAAGGAAGCCCATTTTTGAGGTATCTCTTCCTCTTCCATGACCGTTCCCACTGGCCGGACTGTGTTAAAAGCACCTAAACAGGTGCCACTCCCACCCCCCCCAACCATTAGCATAGGCGTCATATATCCTACTTTGACATTTCACAGATGGCAACTAATTAAAAGAGGAATTAAGGGGCGCCGTTCACACGAAGGAAAGCCTGTGTCCGGGAATGGAGCAGCCCGCCAAGGAAGGCAAGTGCAGACAGGTAATAATTCTTCATTTATGCAGGGAGCCACTGTCAGCCTTGCAACAGAGGCTCCATTATCCCGAGCTCTTCAGATGCGGTGCGAATTCCCAATTGTCAAGGTTACGCGTTCCCGTCCTGCCCGAATGGAACCTGAGCCAAGCCCCGGCAAATGCCGCGCCACAATTGTTTTAGATACACATATATTCTCTCCTTCAGAATGAAACGTTTTTCAGATGTAAATCGGTAGATGAAACAGTGGAATCGAGTGCCGAATGAGCTGGACTGTAATCCAGAGGAAGGGCCTCCGCTTTCTTTCACATTGTAATGGGGTCGGGGGATATTTGTCACGCTGTCTTCTCTGCCCTGATTTTCCGCGTGCCGGTTCGGTTCAGCCAGGGGTGCCGACAAATGGAAGGTAATGGGTGCCAGCTGCGGTCAGGGCTGCAAACCTTGGTGAAGAGAAGCTTTATTGTATGCATTGTACATAAACACTTGCTATGTATCTAGCGAGTGTTGTCCGTGATTTTTCTACAATGGTGTATCTGAATGTGAGGAAGAATAGTGATGTTTATCTGACCTTGTGTCTGACGTCAGTGTAGCAAAAGCATAGGAAACAGAGCCGCACTTCTGAACGTGACAAGTAAAGCGTGGGCCCAAGACTGTTTTTACTTGGACTTTGTCTGTTAAGGTCACAGATTAAGCCCGTATGAATCAGTGTGATGGTCAAATTGATTTTCATCGCTGCTTTCGTGGTAAAAAAAATTGGCTGCCATTTTCAAGCTAATTCCGTACTTTCATCTGTTTTGTCAAAGGTTTTCTCTTTAATAGATGAGATGATGCCTGATGAGCATCTGTTTATCTTTTACATAGTTTGTTTTGGTACGTGGTTGTGATTTTGGAATGGTGCCTTGTGCTGGTTATTCAAAGGTGATTGTGACAGATTGAGTGGTTAGAAGAAAGAAGCAGATCTGTTAGAAATGTGTTTCAGAGTTCTTCTTGAATGTTGAAATGGATTCAGCAGTTCTGAGGGATAGAGGGAGCTCATTTCAGCACATTTGTGCTGAAACTGAGAGTCTGCATGCTTTCAGTTTTGGATTACATCAGATGTGGACCCTGGAATGGGGTACACGCGTCTTGACATTGGTAGTAGGGGTAAGGTACTGTGTCGAATTCAACTCATAGCGACCTCTCGCGTGGTTTTTGCAGTGTATCAGTGATGTACCATTTTCTTCTTTCATGCACATTTGGATTGTGAACATGGGGAGCACATGCAAACTCTATACAGACCAAAAGTGCCGCTGTGGCACTTGACTCTGGCAGGAGGTGGGATTGTTAACAGACTGGGCAATGGCTGCATAATGTGATTGTTTTAGGAGCCCTTTAGTTATCCGAGCTCATAATGGCACCATGTGACATCAGGGAATCTGGGAGGGCCTGAGTTTCAGGTACAGCACAGCCTTTCCAGAGCAATCCAGTTATAGCTGACCGAGGGCCCGGGTGCAGGGATGTGGTAGGATTGAAATACGGGAAGAATTGGCACTTGGCTTGTGCTACTGGATGGTTTTAAGGAAAAAAGATGTTTGCTACCAAGAGGGTAGTTACAGCAAAAGTCCATTTGGGCCCCATGAAGCAGGTTCTGCTCTGTTAGCTCACTAGCAATTGTATTTTCTAGTCTTTTTTCTCTTTTCTTTCTCTGATTGGGGTATATATGCATTTCTGCGAGCTGCTGGGAACAGCCTTCAGTAGATTGCCATGACTAAGAGTCCACATGGTGACGCGGTGCTCCTCCAGCAGCTCAAACCATCCTTCCGTTTCATATGTGAAGCCGTTTGGTGGACCGGCGTAGTACGTTTGCCGCTGTGCCCTTGTCTTTTTCCTCCTCCTCTTGTTGCTGCTCCTTCACGCCTCCTGCGCAAAGGGGGCTCTGTGAAAGTCCTCCATAGGCCCCTAAATGGGACCCTCATTTGTTTGTGCTCTCCAGACCGGCCTCTGAAGGGGTCTCGTCTGCAACGCTTCATTTGGATTCCTTCTGATGCCGCATGCATAATTAAACACGCCTGTAAGGCGGCAAGCTTTCAGGAGGGAGGGAGGGAGGGTGGGTGCATTTTTAAAGATGCGTCACTCATCTTCAGGGCGACAGGGGCCGAGTCCGTGTCTGGTTCACGTGAGCAAGGGGGCCCTTTCCCCACACACCCGCAGCGCCACTGCAACTGAACCCGCAAGCGCTGTGCAGAGAACAGAGACTGAATTTGGACCTTTTTTCTGTTCATCATGTTTATTTTGATCAGTTTCGTTTAGATTAAAAATGAGGACTAAGTCCGGAGACTTTGGTGAATGTTTAGCAAAGTTTTCAGCACATGTAAATGAGATGTGCTGTCCAAGTATATGTGTGAATTTTTCTGATTCATCTGACAGAACATAAATGATACTGAAAGGAACCCAGAAGGGTGTGGAAGAAATTCCTGCTTTGTTGAACACGTACAGTCAGGGGAGGGACAGCTGGAGAGGTGGCCTTAACCGCCCGTCGACAGGGACTGATCGTGGGTTCATATCAGAATTGACGTGCGTGGTCCATGGCCACTGTATGTGTAGAGGCGGTGCTTATCTCACTGTTGTGTCATATAAAGGTATCGATAACCAAGATCTTTAATGCCGATTTAATACCACACTCCCCGACTCATGAATCATTGCCTGGGTTGCAAATGAGATATTCGCATTCTACCTTGCGTTTGGTGATTTGCAGCTTTTTGACAAGCCGGGGCTGCTATTCACATATTAATTTACAGTTGCGTTAATTCCATACCGTGTTGAAACAGGATAGCAATTGGTTTCTGGCCGATCAATTTTCATTTTCGTCTCTTTTGTCAAGTCAGAAGGATTTTGTCCAAAAGATGAAAAATAAGTGAAAGTCCAAAAAAAAACCTTATGATGTTATCATTCACATGTTGGGGTTATTAATTCTTCAGTTAAATGTAAGCAGACATACATCTGGGTTTGTGTCTCTTTACACTTAGACTTGTTAGCAAGTGGTTTACTGATCAGAGCTGCTACTTCTGGACTCAGAGGACCCAGATTTGAGTCCGACCTCCTGCTGTAGTCCTCATGACACGGGTACTTACCCTGGATTGATATAGCAAAGATTAACCTGCTGTATAAATGGGTCAATCATTGTAAGTTGCTTTGGAGAAAAGTGTCAGTTAAACGTAAGTGTTTGCATAAGCCAGTTGCAGTGGGATTTATTTTTGTTTGTTGGTCACCGAATGGCGCTCAGTCATGGCGACACCATGTGTGTCAGGCAGCATAGTATTGTGCTTTTACCACACACTACTTTAGATTAAAGAACATCAACTGGAACTCTGAACTACAGCGATGCTCCAGAACAGGCCCGGTGTCACTGTACTGCCCGAATGCCAAGTCTGTAACACCTTTTTCAAATAACCGTATTTCTCCGTAACGTAAAAATAAGTTTATAAAGTAATCTAGAGGAACTGTTGGATGATGGCTTGCTTGTTTAGGGACACAGGGTGGGCATCAGCGGTGTATAAAACAGCCTCTTAATTTCCAGATTGCTGCCACAGCCTCGGAATATCAATGATGCTGCGCAGCCTGAGACTCGAACGGGTTTCTCCACACACAAAAAGCACTGGGTGACTGGGTAGTCTGTTTCTCTGGTGCATCGTCTGCAGACATGCGAGAGGTCACCCACCATCAAGCTGAACTCTCACTGTGCCAGTTTTATTAAAGTGGAATTAGGGTTTTGCCCTGAGCCCCTTTGATCGGTTAAAGCTGGAAACAGTTTGTGGGAGATGGCTTTTTCTCTTTATCTTCCCCACACTTTGCTTCAATGTGGAGAGCAGCTCTCCTTAATTCAAAGCTGTGCCAAAATACCGATCTGGCAAGTGAATTAAATTAAGGGCCTTGATGGAAGATAGAATTTCAAGTCTGAAAAACTGCCGCCGTGCCACGGAGTAGCTAAGGTAGTAGGTCCTGGCGTTTCCGTCGAGTGTGAAGCTGCACCACACTATCAGCTGAGACATGAATCGCGCCCACACTCAACACTACCCACAATGCGCTTCTGACAGATTATAGTCTATTAATGATCTGTATGTTGAACAGAACTGTGAAAATTTGGAAAGAAAATGTGGCAGCATGTTGGGTTTGTGTGTGTGTGTCTGTGTGCTGTTGCTGTGTGGTCTTGTGAGTTTTAGTTTGCTGTGTGTGGCAGAGGACCTGTTGGAACAACCAACAAGAACAGACGTGCTTACAAACGATTGTTAGGGTGGCGTTTCATAATCCTGACGCTGAAGGACATGAGATACGCAGATGTTTGTTCCCTTGAGTTCCTCATTAATTAGGCTTTATTAGGCTGCTGATTACATTCTGGCAGGTAGTTGACATATATTGACATTTCTAAATTGAGAAAGATGTTTGTAGAGGTGCGTGTGTGTTCGGATAAAGGCAAATATGTGTCTGTATTTGTTTGCTCCCTGAGATAATTTAATTGCCCTAGTGTTACATGATGGATTAGGAGTTACTTAATACTTGGTCAGTCCAAAATAACCATATGATCAGCCTTAATTAAGTCAAATGCTGATTTGCCGCATTTTGGCTGAGAGGCATAAACAAATTGAGTCGGCTTCCTTTATGCAGAAATGTGCCTGTATAGTGACTTGAAGGACCTGGAGCTTGTTGCTGTTAATGGATGTGACGTGTGTCATTATTTTGTTTACAGCCCTATCAAGTCTAATTATTTCTTTGGCGTGAGGGGAAGACACCGCATGCAGATGGATCAGCATGTGGAGACCCTGCGTTACGGCATTTATAGGTCCGACTTGTGCCGCCGTCTCATCGTTTGTTAGGGTTAAATTAAAGAACCTTTGTGAAATAACAAAGTTGGTGTGAATTTTGGTAAACGGTACGCTTGCAAAAATTTTGGAGCGTTTGTGGCTATTTTTTCAACGTGAGCTGCTTTACTGATGGGCTCTGGCTTCAGCTCACTCCCTGTGGAGTTTCGATGTTCTCCCTGCATTCAGGCTCCACAGTAACAAGTCACACGTTTCGGTAGATTAATGACTACAAATTTTGCTGTGTGTGTTACATGGCTGTGCAGTGTAAATGTGCAAATGATTGTAGTGAGTTAAACACAGTGTATTTAGCACTGTTAGTCACACTAGACAAAACTGTCAGCTAAACTAAAATGAGGAAACAAGTAAAGAAATGAAACATCAGGCAGTTGTTGCACAGTAAGCTGGGGTCTGCAGCCGGTGACAGGAAAGGCAAATGAGTGCGATTTTAGCATGATTCCCTTTGGACTCCTCTCTGTTCCCTCCATGATGAACATGAAACAGATGAAACAGCCAGGGGTTATTGGTGTCTTGCTGTTCCTTGCCATTTGCACCCAGCCTCTTAGTGTTTCTTAGAGCACCTTTATGGATTCCCATTAACACCACCAAATGGACCATGTAACACAAGTTTGATTTCGGGAAATCGCCACCTCCCCTTTCCCTGAAGGGACGTCCCTCAGATGATGGTGTTGCACGCGTAACCCGTCCCCGCGGTTATCAGTGACAGCCTCCAGGAGCGGACAGGGAACACACAGCATAGGTTTTTTACATCCTGGCTGTGTCGTGTGGATGACGGTGGGAACTCCCGCACTGCTGCAAGTGTTTGTCTTCCCAGTAAATGCATGCCAGGTCAATGGCCACCTTAGGTTCTCAAATTCTGCGTGGCAGATAAAGTGCAAATAAATAAGGAGCTGACTGCCAGGTCTGATGTACATATGGGCAGCGCGATGATATAGAAGACACGCTGAGTTATGTTCACAGGCCAGTTTGCTTGTACCGAAGTCTTATTAGAGCCAACGCCTGGCGAAGGATGCGGCATCATTAAGGAGATGCTTCATTTGTGAATATTTAGAACCAGTGCATTTCTACTGCAAGTCGATCTCCGTGTCGGCTGCAGGGGTTAATGCGTATGTGTTCGGCTCTGCAGGCCGGCGCAGGAGCGATGAGTCAGCGCCCCCACCCGTCGACCCCCTCCTCCTACGGCATTTATTTATTATCCCTGGAGGAGGCCACGAGCACTAGGTCCCCGGTTGATTTACCGCCAAGGCGGCAGATGTGGCGATCGGCCTCACCGTCACCGTGTGTCAGCTGTACAGCGGAGCACAGCGCCTTCCACAGGGACACTGCAGTAATCTCCATACACACAGTAACAGGTGTGGTAAATCACAAAGGGATGCACTGCAAGTGCCGTGTGGTCATTTGTTAATAAATGCTGGCCCTCCCTCCAGTCCACCCCTTTTAACATGTTTATCTTCTTAGACGCATATTCAAGATTGACAAATTATTGCACAGCTTGTTTGTTCTATACCATTAGTATGTCAATGTGTAAAGGGTTTCAGGAGCTCAGGTGAGAAGGGAGCTTAAAAAAAGATGCTTTCTTCACTTTTTGTGAATTCTGGCCAGGATTCGGCAGTTCTGAGGCATAGAGGCAGTGATTGTGGAAGTGATTTGTTGTAACATTTCGGTTTGGTTTAAAGGTTTCGCTACTCGCTTTGAGGACCCATCAGCGCCATACTGAAAGCGGTAGGACATAGTGTCTTTGCAGTTATACCTGAAAACCATTGAAATGTGAAAGTCGAGTGAAATAACCAGGAATCTTATCTGAAATTATTCAAACTTTATTTTCATCCTTCAATAGGCAAGTCAATATGGCATACATTTTAAAATAAGAGATTGCTAGTTCTGTTATTCTGGATGCCATACTTGTCATGTATATATTCCATGGATGTTTTTATTAGTTATCGCAGGTAGGAATTTCTGAATTATTTTTTAATCAAGGAATAACCCTAGAGTACCTATGAAATAACAATGGGAAATTGTTTCCTCACCTGGTATTTTATTTAAACGTTTCTTCTTTCATTTTACGTACACTTTTACCGTCTCCGTGATCTGCAGACTAAGCACTCAAAACGACCTTCCAAGGTTACGGAAGGAGATTCGCCCATCCTTTTCCGGTGCTTCTTAGCAGCTTTGAAATCCCACTTGCCATCCAAGCAATCCACACATATACAGCCTTCCTGTCACTTTAGGTGCGTGATCCACTGGAAACTGGTGTGGGCCGTTTAGGGGATGCCCTTGTGAATGTGTATTTGAGCACGTGTGTGAATTTTTTTTTTTCGGTTTGTTTTACAATGTGACCTTTACTGAAACTGGCCAAGATGGATGTGTGTGCTTTAGGTGCTTCTGGAGTCCTGAATAATGGATGGCCTGCTCATCTGAGGTGCCAGACACTCCCCCTAGCAGCATTTTGCCCTAAAGGGCCCAGAGACACCATACAGAAAAAGGTTGCAATTATTGATGTAATTGTTGAGGGAATTATATACTGCTGGAGCTTTCATTTTCCACCCATCGCATCTCTGTCCTTAATATTTCATAAACTGACAGTTCCGGATGTTTAATCTCTGCTTTTGGGTAGTGTCCACCGTGTGAGGGAACCGCTTCTGAAAACACACGGTCCGATCTGAAGATTGAGACGTTTCTCTAGGATGCTGCACAGTAGGTCCTTCTCACCTGTGCACAGCATCGATTGTCATTCCCAAGCCTTCCCTTTCAACTCCACAAAATCCGTCTAGAGCCTGCAGTCTGATTCCTTTAAGATGCTTGGCATAGGCAGAATATTGAATCTGAGCTCTGAATGGAGAGAGATGTTTGGGCACAGGTGAATGGGGCGGCCCAACGACAGGCCCGATCCATTAGAACCAGGTCTCCGTGACGGCTTGTGGAGGGAATAATCTCCCTACAGCTTACACCAGCACAACGGCTGACCTCCACCAACAGCCTGATCACGCAAATTCACAGAATACGGGTAATCTTGGCACACACAAGGTCAGCACTTTTTCAAAAGCTCTGTTAAGCGTTTGAAGCCTATCTGGAATTTAGTAACTATGCTGAGAGGAATCCGCTGGGAGGTGGAAATCCTTGGAAGGATCAACTTCACTTTTGAATAGCTTAAATAAAAGCTGGTATGGGTTTATCAAAGCGGAGGAGGAAGATGTTGGGCTCACAGTTACGGTTTCATATAACACCAAACAACGGAGAACAGGCCGAGGACAACTTTGTTTTCCAGGACCAGATATAAGTGTTTTAACTGCAAGAAGCGTAGCATCTTATAACATGTTGTGGATAATTACAATTTTTCTTAAATATTTTCCTAATGTCTTGGTGCCTTTTTTTAAAAAAATCACTGCTTCCATTTGGAAATTAAGATGAAAGTGTGATTCCACAAGATGGACTTGGTCTACTGGTTCAATATTTCTGCTTATCTGAAGCTTGGCAAGTCCAGGCTGTACGAAGAACTCAGTGTTTGAAGAACAGAAAGCCGGGCTCCGCTAACAAAGCAGAGTCGGTGCCAAGCTGTTGCTCCATATTACTGTCCAAACCCCGTCTCTGTGCCATGGCCTGGGTCTGATTTGTTTTCTTGCACTTGTGTCAGTAGGTGGTGTGACAAATCTCATCCGTCCCGAACAAACTGCTAGAATGAAGAGGCCTGGCAAACCCTTTTTATTACAGCTTCTTACTGTGAGCACTGCTCATTACTGTTGAAAAGGTGTAGGAAGAGGAAGTGAGTTCAGGATCGAGTGCAGTGAGGGGAGGTGGGCATTGTAAGAATGCAGGCTCGTCGCCACGCGTGCCAAAGTGGGGCTGAAAGGGAAGCTGCTGCTCCCTTCACCACCCACTCAATCACGTGTGCTGCTGCTCCGGAAGAGTGGGCTCCCGCGGGGAGAGGCTCCGGCTTCTCACTGGGACTGGCAGTGCTCCCAGGGGAGAGCTCCAGGAGTGGGCCCATCAGCGCCAACATTAAGGCAAACATCTGCTCAAAGCAACTCACACGGCAAACTAAAACAGTACTGCCAATTTGCCAATTTACAAGAGACCGGGGAGAGAGGATGTGAGCTGGAAAGAGAGGGCTGCACTGCGCTGGATTAGAAACCTGCAGTTTTTGTGCAACATGTCTGTGTAATGCACCTGATACTGATATCACCTCACCAGACAATTTGTCAAATTGTAATTATTTTTTAATGGGGGGGGGGCAATTCCTCATCAAAAAAAGTCAACTAAAATTAATTTAAATACCTGAATAAATGGCATTTTTATGTGTGAGAATGACAACACCGTCATTTTATAAATGTAACAAAGTGTATTGTTTCCAGGTNCAATTCCTCATCAAAAAAAGTCAACTAAAATTAATTTAAATACCTAAATAAATGGCATTTTTATGTGTGAGAATGACAACACCGTCATTTTATAAATGTAACAAAGTGTATTGTTTCCAGGTTGTCTTTTAATGTTATAAGAGTCGAAGCAATGAGTATGGGGGATGAGGCAGAGTACACCCAGAACAAAAACATTTTGATTATTTGTTTGATGGACGCTTATGATGTAAGTAAATACAATTCTCAACTTCACTGTCTGTCTTTCACTTTGGGAAACTTGCAGACACTACGCTATGGTTATGAGATTAAGTCTATTTAAGACAGGGTATTGACGCTATTAAAGCTGTCTACATGTGTGGCAAGCTGTGGGTTTGGCAGGACGAGGCTCACACTCCAGGTAAGGTGCAGTCACACAAGTTAATTGGCGTATAGATCTTATAAAGAACATAAAGTGGTTTGAGGTGTCGGGGGCTTGGATAGGATAGACTTGGAATTTTAGCACCGCTTCCCTCCGACTCTGACCGTTAGTGTGATAGGAAGATGATCTCCTAGGTTCCCTTGTTATAAGCAAAACTAAGGTCCAGCACACAGGTGAATGAATTGTTGTGCTGTAATTTTCTTGAATGTTCCCATGAGTGTTTGTTCCATGTTTACTTGGTTGTGTCGAATGACTGCTGGGGACAGGTGACCGAGAAATGGACTTGTGTTGTTCGGAATCATCTATGTGGGCTTAAGTGCATCTGTATGAGCTTGTGCTGTCTCGCATTTCCATCAACATTACACAAGGGACAAGTATGTCAGTAAAACGACTGCATTACAGGTACAATTGCAGATGCACTGAATAATATGTCCTTTCTATGAAAAAATGTGCGTATATTTTCAAGAACTTTTGGTGTGTGTAGAGAACCCCATTATAGTGAGGGCTTAGTTTACATGTACGGTCTGCCTTCTGGCATTTGGTTGTATATAGGGATGGTTTTTGTCAGGAAAGAGCCCGTGTCCCTCAGCTTGCAGTGATCATGCCGGTGGAAATCTCCTCCCTTCCAAAGATTAAGAAAGGTGTTTGGGGAAAGCGTGTAATATCCACTGATTTTTGAGGAGGATTTTTTTTTCTTTTTCTCAGCCTTTTTCTTTCTGTTTAAAGCTAAGATTATGCAGACAGCGAAAAGGTAGAGCACAAAAAGATGACCTGGAGGGGAAAATTAGAGATGAAGGCGACACAGGAACGGATTTGGTACTTGATGAAGTAATTTGGTGAAAAGCCTCCCTCAACGGATTGCCACAGTGCTGGAACACAGAGTACACACAGTCTGTTGTAGCTGCGGCCGCATTGTACCTGCAGGCTTTATACCGGTTAATAAAGGTTAGAAATGACATGACCTGCTGTTCCTCCTCCAGGCACGCCTGTAAATTATATCTGGTTGCACTGTGGGGCAGGGACAGCAGTTTAGTCTCAAGAGGCTGTGTTATTGAAGACCGTAACCTGCTCTTCGTCGCTCCTGAAGGCATGGGGGGGGGTAGGTACACCGTAGGCTGTTTAACCATGATTTCTGCTTCTGCTGAAATTCTGCATGACCTGTGCTTTATTGTCTGTCCATTTCCTGCACCCGGCCTTGCACTCACAAAACACGTATGAAATGCTTTTTTTTAATTGAAGGCTACTTGTACCCGCTCCTGCTTAAGTAGTGGCAGAAGATAAAGGAGATGTGAGTAGTTTTTTTTTGCCAGGGCAGATGGATATAAGTCTTAATTTGACTTTTTTTTAAAGCATCAATTCAGCCTTTTCTTTCAGCCCCACAAGCTGGCAGCTCTTACTGCAAAAGTTAAGGGCCTGTTCCTGGTTCTCCTGTAGGGCCTATGACGATGGATGAGCACCAAACATGAGGAGTTTAAAAAATTCAGTTATGTTTTGTAGATTCTGTCCTTGAAGCTGATTCTGTCAGTATTCCACTGGGGCTGTTTCATCCAAGGTTATTGTTTTTAATCAGCTGTTATTTCCAGGTGGCATTGCGATTTGGAAACGGTTGGATGTTTATGATGAAAAGCCCATCCAAGTGTGTACTCATCATAGTGAATGTGCAGCTACATGTGAGCCAACATGGCTCATTGTTCACCTGGAAACTGGTCCTCACTGAGTTTTTCTTTTGCCCCCGCTTCACTGTGCTGCACCTTCTTGACTTAAGAAGTGTGCTTTAGTACAATGGAAGGCAGTCTGGCACTGTTCCATCCTCTAGACCAAAGTGGGGTTTACTTTTTGGATGAGACCTGAAAGGGGGTCTTTCATTTGGGAAGTGGGAGAAAAGGCTGCCATCTTGTCCATTTGTGGATGTACCTGGATCCCACCCACGAGGTACTCCCGATACGGAACTTTGCTCCTCTTGAGTCGCAACCATTGTTGGGCTTGCTGTGAGACCAGCCTACCTCAGCAACTTTGAGGACATCCTGAGGTGCATTAGATGCCTTTTACTGTCATTGCTATGTCATTATGCCATATAAGTATGCAATAGCCAGATCCCGGAAGATCTTGTCCATAAGCTGCTGAAATGTGGTGGGTGTGCTGTGAAGTCCGAATGGAAGCGTAATAAACTGGTGTATTCCAAAAAGAGTTATTTTTATAATTTCATATGGATTCAAAATTCAGGACAGTGGTAGCTCTTTTTCTCTTTCCATATGGTTCAGCATTTTCTCACTATGAAGTAGCACTTTGGATCTGAAGTCATTATAACTAGCTGTTTGTTCAGTGTAACTAATTGCATGTGTTACAGAGGCGTGGTAACCAGGAGCATGTGTTGGCCACCAAGGGGTTAAGACTTTGACTTTCTTTGAAATCTCATCCATCTTCAGGTGCATTGACCCATGATTTTTAGTTAGTTCACCCTCATCACAGTGCTGGACAATGGGTCTGAATGAACCTGCCAGGTGGAATATGAGGTTGATGATTTGATGACCTCTGCGCAATGGGTAACAGACGTGAAAGGAGTAGGGCTAGAGGGACGTTGCTGAGTGACAGTGAGTCAGCTGGGCGTTTGTACTGCTGATGGAAAAGAAGGATGATGGTGTTGATGGAGCCTTGACTGACGTGAGAACCACAGGAGGTGCAACTGGATGCCTGGCACATCCAGGTACTGAGGAGTGCATGACCATAGAACACTGATTTCAAATGTACCTCGCTGCTCTTCATAGACAGGGAGGAAGTAGGAAAATAGCATATTGTGAGAAGAGCACTGAAAATGGCGTTTTACTGCAACGCTGTGGCTGTGTGAATTTTACCTGAGCGCACTAGCCTACAGGAAGAAACAAGAACACTGCCTCGTTGTGATGCTTGAATCCACAACTCAAGGGACTGTGCAGTCACCCCTGTTGGAATGATTAAACCCGGCACATTATAGTCCCCTGCATACCAGATGTGCTCACACATCTTGTGCACAGTTCTGGCCAACATATCTCCAGTGTAAACAAGAGAGACATTAAAATTCATTTCAAGTCCCCCCTGAATGTATCCAGTATCAGAAAATAGAAGCCGTTTTTTAATGGCCGGACTTTTTGTGCAGAAACGGTAATCAGTATATTTAGAAAAGGGAGAAGTTCACCCTTTTTTGACACGAATAGGTTAGTTTGTTCCACAAAATGACCTTAATTTCGTGGCAGGTAATGCCACCTGAAATTAAATAAAATAACAGTGATGACCCTCGGCATTAATTCATTGTCAACAGCTTCTTGTCTAGTACAAGAACGTGAGGACAGGGTGCTGCCTGGACTGAGATGTATTGAAAAGGTGGCGCACAAGTGTTTATGATGCTAAGATCACTGTTAACCAAAACTGACCTTATCTTAAATTGTCAGATTAAGGAATCATATTCATGTTATTAATGATGGTTTTTTAATCATTTCAACTGTTCAGTTAATGAGTAAAAGTTTACTGGAATACTTTATTTCTGGAATGACTCACAGGACCCAGGCATGAATACTAGTTTGCCATAGTACACTTGAAAAAGGTATTTACTATACACTGATACAGTAAAAGTGACCCTGCTTTGTATATGGGTAAGTTATTGTGAGTAGCTCAACAATGTAAGTAGCTTTTGTAGAAAAGCATCAAATAAATGAATTAATACTGAACCTGCAATTTGTTGCGATATTTCCTACAATCAGTGGTTTTAACTGGTTAAAACTGATCGTGTGATAGGAAATAGGTAGTGTACAGAGTATTTTGTTTTATTATGGCAGAAGCATAGTGTCTGTTTGCTTGCAGAATGAATGACATAGTGGGTAGTGAATGAAATGCCTGTTGTGTAAGTAAAATGATGGCATAATGGGCAAACATGCCATTTTACTGAATAATAAGCCTGCTGTATGTACAAGGGGCATATATATTTTCATAAGCTGTGGTAGCTGATTTTCATTATACCCTATTATTTGAGTGAGGAGTGTATTCATATTTCTTTTGTTTTTTTTTTTTTCCCTCCTCCACACAGTTGCTCGTGTACCCAAACTGCAGTGAACCATTTGTGCCACAAAGTCCCTGATGGACACATGCTCCCAGTCACATGCAATACTGAGGCTTTTCTTTACTGTTATGGTCTCAGGAAAATTCCTAGCCTTTTCTGTTCCCTTCATCTTTTACCCTGGCCCGCTACTTTGGACGTGCAGGTAATGAAGTTTCCTGCGGAGCTTTCTGCTGGAGGTGTCGATGGCACCCGCTTGTTTGCTCGCCCTTCTGGAGGCGTTTGGCGTTGGCTGCGACGATTGCTGCTCCAACCACTACCTCGAGAACAATGCTAATGGATTCATAATAGACGTGCTGTCGAGAGCAACTGTTTGCGTGCTCTTTGCCAGCAGCGTGAGGGGAAACCGGTCGCCAAAGTGTCTGATTCATAAGGAGTGCCGGCGGAGGCAATGCTTTATTGTATACACCTCAGTGTTTTCAGTTTGTATCAACATCATTACAACACATTGCTTCACGCTTGTGTTATGCTTCTGTTGGGCTCCCCCCCGGCTCTGAATTTTGTTATGATGAGTCCATTCATCTTTAAGGACCACAACCTCAAAATGCTCAGATTCAACTCAAAGTGTGCAAAGAATACGTGAGCTCAAAAAACTTTCAAGATTAATCGAATAGCCTGAAGATTGTTGGTCCTCTGTCGATGTTGCATCATCTCAGTTAACTGTTTTGCAGTAATTAATTGTTTTCCCTGCATTTGTGTTTATACCGGACTCTCTTCATTGGTCACATGGCCACATATCAAGTGCACAACCTAATTATCTATCCAATTAAGTTTAGTTTCCTTATAGTTCACAGATGTCATTAAGCTAAGTATTACTCCCTTAAAGTACCTGGAGTGATTTCACACGAGCCAAGTGCCGTAACCCGAAAAGCATTTTCGCCTTTTAAGGGCAGCAGCGTTGTTGCATTATTAAACAATGGTATAGCAGGCATTGTGCCTTGCTGTTGATTACCCGTTTTTTAATTACACGGTTATGGAAAGAGGTAGCGGGCGATTACGTGTCCCGCTGTGCTGTAATTTCCCTTAAGCGGAAGGCCAAGGGAGGCGACATTTTGACTTTCCCCAGCTTTCTGCACTTCTGCCTTGTTTTGTTCTTGTTTCTTCTCTTTTTTGCTGCCTGGGAAGGGGGTCCTTGAAGCTGAGACCTGCCCTGTCGTTGCTGCTGTCCTGCGATCAGACCAGTTCTTGAGGAGCTGGTAAATCGCAGACTTTTCAAACCGAGTGAGTTTGACACGCTGGGGGCTTCTCTCGATTAGAGAGCTCCAGGGTGAACAGAGCCATTGCAGGGTGAGTATTTAAAGTGGACTGAACAGAAATGTGAGGAACACGGGGTGTGGAGGAGCTGGCACCCACACTGGGATAGCAACACAGTGCATTCTGGTGCGCGGAGCAGCTTGTCGGGCCCTCTGCATTTCCACTGGCGTGCTGTAGGAGTGGGGGGAGGTGTGTTTCTACCCCATAAAGAGAATATTTGTTCTGTTGGTGCCATTTATTTTTTCCCAGATGAACTTGCAAGCGTTCCCAAATCTGGCTAGTCAGCAAAAAGCCTTTTTGCTGTTCTGTACTCAGTGTAACAGGAGTGTATTTTTTTCCCTAGTTTATCATCTTTATCCTTCACTTCCACCTCTATAAAGACACCCTGACAGTTTGTTCTCCGATTTGCTTGTTCATGCCGACCAGGTAACACTTTCATGTTCCATGTGAGGACATCAGTTCTACCCATAGCCTCGTCGCTCCTTTGACTAAAGACTTTTTTCAAAGGGCAAAAAGATAGATTAGCTCTGTGCTTCCATCAGAAGGGCTGAACAGATTCTAGTGGGTGTGGATTGAATACTGGAAGGAACCCCCATGATACGAATGGGCTGGAATCGATACCACGCTGGATCTGCCTGCATGCGACTCCACTTTATGCGACTCCCTGTGGGATGCCAAAGAGCACAGCTTTTACACACAGGCCACTGTTGGACTTGCAATTGCATCCTGAACTTCACCACAGTGCGGGAAACCTATATCAGTAATTCCGTATTTTATCTGGGTTTTCGTTACACGTCTCGTCGTATTTGTCCGTACGCCAGATGTTTAATTGATGCCTTTATTTTGTACACCTTGCAAAATACAGAATACTTTGCAGGGTTTAAATGGAGGTTTAAATAGCAGTCCCGCTGCCGCTGCAACAGATACGGGATTGTCCTCCGGCTCTGTGAGGATGCATAATTCATGCCTTCAAGCTTTTAAATTAAAGCCACTGCTTTCAGACACTGATACAGTCCTATCAGTTTGGCTCTACTTCAGCCATGAGACACTTTGAGCGTTGCCTTGGCAATTCCTCGGCAAAACCAGTCATCTCTGTGCGTCCGCAGTCCCCTGGCGAGACCCCCCGCGCGCACAGTCACGTTCTGCCGTCACCAGGCACCCGCTCGCAGACATAGTCACGTGCTCTAAATGCCACGCGGAATCGACGGAGTTAAACACGTGTTTGGTCATCCAGAAGGTGTAAGAACACACACGTGGGCCGGCGTGGCTGCCACCCGGGACAGCGCAAGGGCGCAAGTCCAGTGGAAATGGTGTGATGTGCATTGTGCAGGTGGCGGGTGTGCAGAGGAGGCTGTCTGCCAGGACTGCGGTCTTCAGCGCAGCTCTCATGCTTTTATGTGTGTTTTTCAGTAGCAGCACCACTGTTCTCACTAATCAAAAGCTGTAGCTTCCTATTAGAAAAATTAATTGTTGGTGTAATTTGTGTTACCGCCATGTCCTTGTTTTATAATGAAATGTGCTATGTTGCCATTTTTGTTTCTGTAGCACATTTTTGTTATGAACAGACCTAAAAAAGATTGTATAAATTCTCACTTTACTTTAAAATGAATGCCTTTTAAGCCTGCATGTAGGACTATCACGCGGGTACAGATGGACTCAATGGTTTCAGTTAAATAATCTATTTCAAATAAGTAATTTTGTAGGGGGATGTATTGTCTCTATTATGTGTGTACTGGGACTTGTGCCTGCTGATTAATATTATTATGTTGTTCTGTGTTCAAGTCTTCCTGTATTTTAGGATCACATTTAAATATAAATCTCATTCCGTTTCACTTAAGAGATACAGGCAGCCAATAATGTCTGAATATTGTTATCAGTAAAAAATCCAGCAAGCGCTCTGACCTCCACAGTTATTGATAGCAGCAGCAAAGCAGTCAACTTAAAAAGGCAGTGTATTCTGAGCCACAGGACCACTGGCGCCTTATTGGTTAGTATTGATTATTGGGGTTGTTCCAGACTGCGGCTGAACTATTGCGGCATGAGCACACGCCCACACACACACACACACACACCACACACACACCATTATTGGTTAATGCAAGGGAACTGTTCAGCCAGTCACCTCAGCATTTGTGATATAAAGAAATTGTAATTTGTATTATAAAGGATGTGGCTGCTCCCATGGTCTCACCCATCCGCTGGCTTCACTTTTGTCCTTCGCATGCTTTGTAATTTCTCCTTCTTCTCTGTAGTCCAAAGGACAGCTGTTAATAACAACTATAACAGCAGAGTTGTAACGGGACACTTCATAAGCTCATTTCTTGCTGCCTCTTTAGGGAGGTGAACATTCAATCACTTGGGGTGAGTGTTTAAACATTCGCATGTTAAATTTGCTACAGATGTATCCACACAGTCGTTCCTTCACTTTGTCCCATGTGTGCGCAAACACACACACACACACACACACACACACACACACACACACACACACCCTTACCCCCCTCTCATTGAGCATTTGTGAGCTTCATTCATGATTCAACGGTCCTTTATGCAGACACTGTGCCACCAGTGTATCCACCATACACAGCCTCCCCGAACCGCGCTGTCCTCCAGCGTTCCACCAAATAACGTCCCCTTTTGAAATTCTTCTCCCACAGAGGTGGTCTGTTAGTGGCAACCCACAGCAGCTTTCAAACCAACTCCAGGTCCAAATCGTTCCAAAGGAATACGAATGTTTTATTAAAAAAAACTCTTTTGCTGTCTTGTCCTGAATGGTTCATTATGACAAATGTAACAGCGATGGTTAAACTTCACTTCAGATTTATTTTAAAGCAGTAATAATTTCATTTAATGCGATTGCTAAGCGTGACTCAGCCGTGATTCAGTTGACATTCAGTTTGTAATCTAATGAAGAGACTTTGTAAGTGTAGGTGACACTGTGGGAGTAGTGTGACAGTAAAGTACAGTACACTACAGTACATGCTACCCGGTGCCCACTGTCTGTTCCAGGGTGAGCATTTTGTTCTTTGTAAAACAATCATCTCCTTTTGCTTCTGCATGAATGCAGTATATGGCATTACTCGATAGAACCTATATAAAAATCTGAGATTGTTTGCTGATTGTAATCAGCATTAAATGGCAATTAAAAGGAATGTACCTTAAAATATACTCTGTTACAAATAATAAATTCAGCTTCTTTCACAATTAAAGTACATTATATTATTCCCAGTTTCAGTGCAGGCACTTTTTATTGTTTTGCCAATGTGGTTGGGAATTTATTCTTTAGTTGGGTGTCAGTCACTAATAAAGGGTAGGTATTTACCTACCCATCTGAGGCCTCAATCCTTTTACTTAACGTGTTTTTTTTTCTTCTCTCAAAAAAGCTGCACCACAAGAAATATCTGTTCTAATCACGTTTCAGTGACTCAAGAGGTCATATCCTTTTGACCGTATTCCGGCTCTTTCAGCCCTGTTTGCTCTTGGTTTCTCCGTCTAGCTTCCGTAACAGCTGTGGAAATGACACATGATCCTCAAATCTCTTTCTATAAGGAAGAATGTCTTTGCCGCAAAAAGTGGTGAGTCATCTAGGACAGCAGGTAGAGTCGGGGTTTAAAGCTTCTGCCTCTGGACATGGTGGGCCAGGATCCCACCTCCTGCTGTAATAACACTAAACTGATATGATATGAACACTGTGAGAGGAGATTTGTTAAAACACAAGCCTGTGATTTGCTGATGGATGTTACTGGCCATGTGCACCAAACCTCTGTATGTTTCGCTTCCATTTTCCAAACCATATCACTGTATACCGTTCAGTTTCTCCGGGTTTTAGCAACATTTTAAGTGATTTGACTGGAGGAGTTTCCAACACTAGCTGTTTCCTAGCATGGAATGTACAGTAGATAAGTTTCTGTATTGAAAAACGCTCTCCAGCAGGTAAATTATGGGAGGGTTGTTTTTCTACAGCGGTGTTCAGTGTAAAGTTTTTTTTTTTTCCTAGTTCCACAAGTGTCGTGTTGTGCCCCATCAGCTGTTTGCTGGCAAATTCTGATATACAGCTAGTGTTAAATGCTGCCGGATTTCTCATTAAACTTTCGCCAGAGCTGAAATGGCTGCTGTTCACATCCCCAAGACCCCACAGCTGCAGTGACAGAACGTCGGGCAGGATGGACAATGCGATTGCCATTTCTCGTCCTCCCTCTCCGTTTTTTTTTAATCATTCTGTGTCGTGGACACGTGGGAGCAAAAGAGCTCCGAGAGCGACGGCCATGTGAAGATAAAGACCGATATGAGTTTATGAGGAGCTACTAATAGGGGACCAGCACTGCAGGCCAGCAGGCAGCTTCATTAACTGATCAACATCTAAACTGCTGGTGGCACCTGTGGAGCAGACCCTAAACCTGCTGCATTTCCAGAAATCAGATGGTCAACCGGGCACATCCCAAAATATTTCAACACGGATGGATTTCCTTTCAGAAGTGGCAGCTGCACAGGCTGAGATTGAAATGTCTGTCTAATCCCATCCAACCAGGAACTGCTTTCGCTGTCTTACTGTGAAATAACTGTAGGAAAAGAAGACAGCGATTTAGACAAGAATGTTAAACAGGCAGGTACGTGGCATTGTGTTAAAGCTGCCCCCCCCACCCCCCACTACACTTGAAGGTGTGATATGACCCAACTGTGTAAATAGATAAATAAGTTATTTGGCGAAAAGCATCATCCTGAATGATTAAATGTAAAGTAGGGCGAGAGAGATGCAGGGGGCGTCTCAGTCTCTGGTGTGTCGCAGTTCCTAGATCATTAATGTCGTCGCAGGCGACACGAGCATCTCTTCTGTTATCGCGGCTTGATCATCGCTGCCCCCCCCCATACACCCACCTCAACTGGCACCCGTATCTGCCCCTGTCCCAGAGCACGGGCCCGAGCCACGCAGCTCCGCAGGGAAAACTCATGCTACTGTGTAATGCCTTCAGCTCCTGGAGCTTTTCCAATGAAACCAACTTCACTGCGTCACCATCTATTTACTTGTTTGTGAACTGAGTTTTTCCTTTCCCTTGCTGGCCTGCTCGGACCCTGTTAGTTGTCCTTGGCCTGTAGGGTGTGCTCTTTCAGTGCTGTTTGGCATTTGTTTCTCTATCTAGCTTCCATAACTGCAGTAGAAATATGACACATGATGCCTTCAGATCTAACATTTACCTTTAGTGTTTCTATAGGGAAGAATGTCTTTGCAGCAATAAGTGGTGAGTCATGTAGGACAGCAGGGAGTGTCGGGATTTACATCCTCTGTCTGTAGACATGGAGGGCCTGGATCCCATGTCCTGCTGTAAAAACACGGCATGAACACTGTAAGATGCTTTGAAGAAAACTGTCAACTAAATTAAAAAAACAATAATAGCAATAATAAAACTATAAAGGAGACCGACGTTTGATGTAAAATGAACCAAGTTCTAGGTTGGACACCTGTCTCAGTTTGTCACAGGACCACTTCTTGAAACCCTTAGCAACCAGCAATGAGGCTGATCTGCCGAATGCTTGACAGGATTGTGTTTTTTGAGGTTACGGGTTTTCAGAGGTGACAGTTTGCTACGAAATCTGCTCCTGTCTCCTGAACACACAGCTGTGCAGAATTTGAAAAAAGAAAAGGACAAAAGATTTTCAAACACTGTTAGGCACTTTTGATTCATTCTGTAATGTTGCTTCTTCACAAAAAAGGAAGAAACAGATTTGCTTTCACTCAAAGGGCAGAGTGAGGAACCTCTGTTCTGGTAAACTGCGTACATACACAAGTGCAGGGGGCTGGTCCACATGCATCACAGGTTACACCGCAGCACTTGTGTTCCTAACACCATGTACATCACCCCCCCTCCCCTCCCCTCCCCCAACAGACACATATGTTAGACTGAGAGCAATCCCTGCTTTCCTTGTCTAGTTTTATTCTTTGATGGCGTTGCAATTACTGCTTCTTTGATCACACAATCACTGAAGGATCCAGCCAAGACCAGTCAGCGCAGATAAAGATGCTCCTGCTCAGTTTTGATCCATCTGAAAGGCACTCTGTGGCAGACGTGAGTGTCGAATGTTGCTGGTGGGAAACGTGCCCCCCCATTGACATAATCCCCTCCCAGAGACATTCACTCAAAGGCGGGGTGGGGGGGGGAGGGGGGTGGAGGCAGGGCAGGCAATTTAAACACAGCAATGTGGCATAAGAGCACATTACTTGAAGCAAACATGAGACAACCAGGCCTTCACGTCAAACCATGGAGACAGAATAGAGCAGAAGCACTGGAAATGCTGCAGGTGAACAGTTTGGTCGGCAAACACCGGTGGGAAAAACGACAGCTTTTGCACACAGACCCCTTTCGGAGTTGCAATGAAATCTGTGTGGCGACGATCCAGCACCAGAAGCACTCGTTTTAATGTGCTCTGGTAAGCAAAATAGAGCGAGAACCCATTTCTCACAAGCGAGGCTGTCTCTGCAATTCAGCTCTGTCCCCGTCGACCCCTCGCGTGTGTAAATCTGGCAAAAAACAAGTTTAGTCGTACGTACGGATCGTAGAAGCCGTTAAAAACTGAATTGGTTACTAAATTCCGAAGGTCGACGGCATGTCTTTACAGGGAACAACTCCCCTGACCCTCCCTTATTTGTGTTTCTTTTATCATCTCCCAATATCTTAATGGAAGCAGGCAGATTTTCACACCTCAGAACAAAACGGCCACTGTTCTGCGGCGGACCGTGCAGCCGAGGCGAGCAGAGGGTTAAAGGAGAGCCGCAGCAGCGGGGCTCAGTCCGACTCGGTTTGGCACGGAGCCGCAGCACACGGCGCTCTGCTCTGCTCTGCAAAAAACGGTGCTGTCTGCATTTGCCATCTTCTCATTTCTCCCAAAAATCCTTTATTACATTTGTCACATTTTAGGACGGTGCAAAATCCAGGTGATTTTTTTTTTCCCTGTTTTCTTTGTAGATAGCTTTTTTCTGCAACATAAACCTGTGATGATTGTTTCAGGCCATTTATTAGAAATTCTCTTCGTATAAATCACTATTTGCTGCATATCATGTAGCATTGTCTAAAAATTACAGAATGCCCCTTTGTGGTTCAAACAGGTTCATCCATCTCTCAAACTCATGACTGCATCTCAACAACTTTCATTTTTTTAAATACAAGTTACAAGTTAGAAAATAGTTTAAATTTATTTGTTATATAATCTGTTCCGCTTACCAGCCCATTTCTTTTACATACATAAATACATATATATATATATATATATATATATATATATATATATATATATATATATATATATATATATATATATTTCATAGTTTTTTATAAGCATATACAAAGTCTTAATTTTGCGCTCTGTACAAAAGTTTCTGTCTTTTTTGTGCACTCTATTGCATGTTTTTTTTCTTTTCCTTTTTTATGGGAGTAAGAAAAAGGTTATGGGAATGTTAAATCTGTGTCTCCTGTACCTTCTCCTTTGTGTGAGATTTTATTACGTAGGACTCGGAAATACTGGTGATGGTGCTGGGCCTGGATCGATGCAGAGAGTTCCCAGTATCGTTCTCTGTCCAGTGGGCCCCGTGTGCTGGTTTGTAGGTGTTGTAGTTGGCCTTGAAGGTGCTGTTGTGGTCGCGGACACTGGGCAGCACGACTGCACCCTCTCCCGGTATACTGGTGGCGGAGGCCGCTGGTGGGACGTCCTCGTCCACCTGGATGATCTCTATAGTCCTAGAAGCAGCCACCGTGCTCCGCTGCTGGTGACGCTTCCGCAGTTTGTAAAAGGCGATCAACATGACCGCTGCCAGCAGGGTGACGGCCACAAAGCACCCGATGATTATCTTGGTGGTTTTCATGATCTCATCCAGGCTAGCCCCGGGTTTCTCTGTGC
Source organism: Arapaima gigas (assembly GCA_900497675.1). Classification (NCBI taxonomy): domain Eukaryota; kingdom Metazoa; phylum Chordata; class Actinopteri; order Osteoglossiformes; family Osteoglossidae; genus Arapaima; species Arapaima gigas. The sequence goes on from UFQX01000512.1 coordinate 240,195, forward strand.
CCTTGGCAGTGGGGATGGACACCTGCCTGGGGGTCTTGGTGTTCTGCAACAGGACTGTGGGCGTGGATATGAACACGGGCTGAAAGACTGAGGGTGACGCGGTGACCGTCTTTGGTTTGGACATCACCTCAGACGGGGGTTCCACAATCTCCACTGTCACGGTGGTGAAGTAGCTCAGGTTGGATGTGTTGAGCTCTGCGTTGCTGACGTTGAGATAGGCCGAGGCGTTGGAGTTACCCGCCACATTGGTCACCATGCACGTGTAAATCCCCGTGTCGCTGGGCAGCAAATTCATGAAGTTGAGGGTGCCGTCGTTGAGCACGGACAGCCGTGGGTGGCTGGAGGCATGCGTCAGGATTGTGCCGTTGGGCAGCAGCCACCGCACAGATGACATGGGTGCCGTGCGGCACCTGAGCTCGGCCACGCGCTCCGCTGAGATGTTGAGGTCCCGTGGCGCGTCCGCAATGAACGGCGCTGAACACTGGAAAGTGCTCTGCTCCACGTCCACCAGGTAGCGGCCCCGCATGTGAGCCGGCGAGTGGCACCGGCCGCAGCACGTGGAGTTGGAAGGGATGTACTCGCGCAGCCACCGGGCCAGCCACACCGCGTCACAGTCACAGTTCCAGGGGTTATGGTGGAGGTGTAACTCCACCAGGTAGCGCAGGGGTGAGAAAAGGTCATGGGGCAAGGAGCTGAGGTTGTTGTGGGCTAAGTTCAGCTCCATCAGCGCTGTGACGTCATCAAAAGCATTCCGCTCAATCAGGGTGATCTGGGAGTTCATAATCCACAGCTTTTTCAGGGATTTCAGTCCCCTGAGCGACCCGGGTCTGATTTCTGGAAAATGGTTCTCAGAGATCTCCAGTTCCTCCAGTCCCACAAGCGGGGTGAGGTTGGGCATCTCTTTGATGTTACACATTCCAAGGTTAAGGTATTTCAAGTTGTACAATCCCTCGAAAGCCCCCTCCGAGATGTACTCCAGCTTCCTTAGCTCGCCCAGGTCCAGGCGCATTAAGGAGGGCACACGGTTGAAGGCGTAGGAGGGTATGCTCTCAATGGGGTTATTCCTGAGCCATAACTCCCGCAGCTTGGACAGGTACTCGAAAGCTCCGCTCGGTATGACCGTGAGCCGGTTGTCGAACAGCTCCAGCGTGTTGAGGTTGGTGAGGCCGTTGAAAGCGCCCACCTCAATCTGCCGGATGGCATTTCTCCCCAGCTGCAGCCTCTCCAGGTGGTGCAGGTGGCGGAACGTGTCCGCCTGGATCAGCTCGATGCTGTTCTCCATCAGGTTGAGGTACCGTGTGTTGGAGGGGATGCCCATGGGAACCTTGGTGAGGCCACGGCGGGTGCACACCACCTTGCTGTACTGGTTACTGCAGGAGCACACGACCGGGCAGCTCAGGGGCCCCGCCGAAGCGGCGCACACACTCAACGCTCGCGCCGTGAGGTAGACTACAAAAAGCAGGGCTGCATTCCAGGTACGGGGCACAGTTACCCGCCGCAAGAGACTCATGATGTGGCACGTTCATAATTCGGCATCGTCCGGGGATTTGGCACGGAGACGGAGAACTGGCCCTACCCTGGTTTAAGCAGCACTCTGGTTCCTTTTTCCATTGACGACGCAGGACGGTGCTGTTTGGACACTGTGTGCGTGAGTGTCGGCGGAAAAACAAGAGATGCGAGCACAGATTTTCGTTGACAGGAAGCGGTGCGGCAACAACAAACACCTACCTCGAGTTTTGGGAAGTCTCCCCCCCCCTTTAATTCGTATTTTCCTCGGAAATGTGCCGCTTCTTTTCTCCTTCAGAGAAGGAAAGAAGTGAATCGTAACCCCATACTGAAGAAAAAGACTCCAAGTAAATCCAGAGAGAGCAGCATTAGAGGAGCGTCTTAGGAAGAGGCATAAGGTGCGTGGATCCAGTCAGCTTCGGGGCGCAGCGCCTGCAGCTCTTCTCTCGCATGTCCTTGGGAGCCGCTCCTGGCTGCCGCCGGCTGTTCTCTGCTGCGCTCCATCCCCAGAAAAGCTCGGGAGGAACAGGGGAAGAGGGAGGAGGGGAAACGTACGGTCCTTTCAGATGGTCCTTCCCTCTGTCTGTTGTCCCCATTCAGTTTGCCGTCAGCCGCCGCCCCCCCTCCCCTTGAGTCCGATTGATTCACCACGCACGGGGGATTGAAGAAGGCTGGAAGCTACGCAGCACAGTCCCCGGGAGCTGCGCCCTGCCGCTGCGCGGCTACTGATAATCCGTCAATTTCTTTAAAGAAGGGGGGGTGGTTGAGGGACAGCGTGGCGGGAGCAGCATTGAGGATCACTCCTGCGCTCCCTGCTGTCAGCAAGGGACAGAAGAGCTGGTGGGCGCGCTGGTGGGCTGCAAAGTGTTTGCCCCGTGCTCGATGGGGTCCGTTCCCGTCAGGCCTCCCCTGGACACATCCCCCCCTCCCCAGCAGCTCCTGCAGTGTCCCCCTGCGGTCCCCAGGTAGCAGCTTTGCAGCGCTCAGCCTTCCACAGGCGGCAGGAGTCCCTGCAGGTGGCGGAGCGCGGCAGCAGCCCAGGAGCCGATTGGAGCGCGGAGTGGAGAGGCGCAGGGGAAGGCAGTCCACGGCAACATGTTCAACCCCCCCTTCCTGACATGTCCTCCCGTCCCGTTACGTGTGGCCGATACCGGTGGCCAGCACGGGCTGCTCCCTCTCCTCCTTTTGTCCTTCAGCGGTAACGTGGATGTACCACTGACGCATAGCACTCCGACCGCTGCATTGGTTTGATGCAGTGTTCTTGTGTATTAACACATCCACACTCTCTCTCTCTCTCTCTCTCTCTCTCTCTCGCTCTCTCTCTCTCTCTCTCTCTCCCCTCCATGGGTTAATGCAGAGCAGTTACAGCTGGGTTGTGTTTGCTTATTTATTTTTTTATTTTGTCTCTCCTCACTTTTCTTCTTACTAGATCTTGGGGAGGTGACAAAATCTGTGTCTGTCTCTCCGGCTGGGTCTCCCAGGGAGCAGGTACAACTATTTTGTTGTGCGTTTTATGGAGGCACAGGATGGTAGGGGACCGACCTGTATGGAGGCAGGTGCGAATCGAAACAGTGCCCACCTGGTTGTACTGACCGACGTTGCCTTACATGATGCCTGGAGCTCGGCTGTCTGTAACACATGGCTCGTGTGTGTGTGTGTGTGAGTGTGTGTGTGTGCACGCATGTGTGTTATAAATGGTTATCTCAACACAATTTGATGTTAAATCGCTACGTCACAATCACAGTTTAATAACGTCAGAGTACTTCAATTTAATTTATAGTCGAAGTGCTGTAAAAGTCTCAGATAAAGCTATAATACTTTACAATTACATTTATTTGTCTATTCATTAAGAAGAGTGAACAAGTACATTTCTCAACTCAGAACTTGGACTAAGACACTTCTCCGCTCCTCCTTTGTTTGAGCGTCTTTGCTGCCAACTAATGACAGGAGGTGGAAACACTTGATTCTGCAGCACAGCAGAAATGATAGAAACCAGACGGGAAAAAAGAATTCAATTAAAAATAGTCTAAAAAATTGTTCAGTCGAAACTCTATAATGCCAACATTTATAACATGAGGAGAGAATGTGTACATAATGCTTTGGATGACTTCCCATATTATACTTGGGTTCTGTTCTAGATGCCCTTATTGAAATTATATATGGCATTTTCATAATGTACCTTGATAAAACCAGTCATATTATCTTTTATGCACTACAGAGATGCTTTGTAGAATCCATTAGCTATAGTTTGTCCTTTTATTGGCGTGCTGCACAAATACAAAGCGTCCAGGCTATTTGAATTGTGCGTTAAATTTGTACAGAGGCGTGCCACGTGAATGATGCTACTGTGCAAATAATGGCTTTGAAAATGTCATTTAACATGTTGAAATGGTTTTACTCCTCTTCTGTTTCTGAAATTGTAGCTGGCGGTTGAGCTGGATTTCTGAGACAAACTGGTTGGTTGTTGAAAAGTTCTCCTTTTTGAGGAGGCACATTTATTTCAGAGACAATCAGAGGATACAGTAAGTATAATTTGCTAAATGAAATTTGAAAATATTGTCAAAATGAAAAAAGCAATTTCAGCCACATTCGGATTTCCGTGAAAGTTGCAGTTAGAGGTGTTGTTCAATTTGGGGTGACAGCGATGTGTGAAGCAGAGGAGCGCATCCATGTCCTGTTACTCGTCTTTGCGTGTATTTGTCTGTCTTCAGTAGATCCACGTTGAGGAGTAGAGTCAGATGTGACCAACTGAGGCTAACAGTGCACATACAGCCCGTCCGCCATTTTCCGCACTATATATTGGGAAGGAAGTTTCTGGATCAGAAGGATATTTTTAAATGAGATATTTTTTACTATTGTGCTGTGCAGTACTGCACTATGTACAACAGTAACACGTCTGTTACATGATGTAACGTGTAATGAACATATAAAGTGGCTAATAAGAGAGTCAGTAGTGCACCTGAAACATACATACAGTACAGTGAATTATATGCAAAAAACAGTGAATAAAGTACCGATCACCACTACGTGGGAACTAGGGGGCGCTGCACCACCTTTGTCACACCAATACTGGAGACTGTTGGATGGTTATTTGTGAGGCGCAGCATAAAAACATTTAAACACTATTTTATGCGTTAATAAGTTATTTTCTCCAGAGGAGCTAAACATTTGTTAAATATATTTTCCATTATATTATGTTTAATTTTTTTAAATTTTCCCCATAGTTTGTGATTTTTCCACTTTTTTTCTCAAATATTTTTGCATGTTTTGTCCATTATATTAGAGGTCCGTAAAATCAAGGTCTGCTAAAAGGGAGATGGATGGTCCTGGATAAATAAAACTGTGTCATGTATTGAGAGTCGTATTCTCAGCACAACTTAAGTATTTAATTTAAGTGGTTTTTCAACATTTAGTTTCATTTGACTGGTAAAGTTTTTTTTCCCCCCATTTTAATTTTTTTTTTTTTTTGAGAAAAAAATCTTATGATCCACTGGTCTCTCTCATAATTCCACTGTAGTCACCTGAGGTCAAGTCATGTGTGGATGAGCTGCACTGCCGTCATGCAGCTGAGCAGCTGTATTGCTCTTGGACCTTGAGTTAATAGACGTGTTATGGATAGACTGTGTTGAGTTAATACACTTATTGTTAATGGAGCGGCATGTGCTGGATATGAAAGTGGACAAATGGGTCCATGGATGGGTGGATAATGGATGGAATGTTATGGAACAGAATATGTGCTAAATGGACGCTGTAGGACATATTGAGTGTGTTTTTGTATATTGGGTCAGTCATACGATACGAAGGTTGGAGATCAGTTCCGCCCTGGGGGTTAGCGGTGTAGATCTAGGTTACAGCCAGATGGACATGCGGTTCAGTGAACGTAGCTATCATACACCCCCCACCCCTGCAGAGTGGAATGGGGGTTTTGAGTTTGTGGGGGAAGCAAATACATTTTTTTTTAAGTAAATGACTACCTGTGTTCTTTCATGCTCCTCCTGCTGCTTACGTTGTGTGTAAGATATGTGTGTAGCTACATGTTTTTCTTTGATATTCCTTATAAAAAGCTTTTAATTTTGTATCCAGGCTAATCGCTTTGCCTTAAGATAGGAGTCACGTTTGAACCCACACCCTGTTGGGGCACCAGTTTACCCAACATTTGACCTGCTCCTTTTTCTTTGATGGGCTTTTCACAGCTCAGACACACCGATGACCACTTTGAGATTTCCTCCTGTCTCCTCCCTGACATATGAGGATCAGTGTTCTACCTCATCAGTCATCCATTAGTGGTGTTTAAAGCGATTCATGCAGTCAGGGGGGTTACAGACCTCCCACCACATGCCCAGGCTCTCAGTTTGATGAGCTATCAGATGTCACGTTTCCAATAAGATATTATATGGATCTTCTCCAGAGGCACTTTAGCACAGTTAACTGTAACCACCATCAGATGGAGAAGATACATATAAACCATTATATTGTGCAGTCAGACAAGGCTCTGGTCCTCTGCATAGGATAAAATATGTAGGTTTCTTGAAAGATGTGTGAAGGTGAAAAAAAGCCAGTAAGTTTCTAATGAGCTTTAAAGGAGGGGTGTACAGCTGCGGCACTCAAGGGCAGCAGACAGTCTGTCACCTTACCCAGTGTTGATGTGTCAGCCAAGCTCTGATTAAAATGTGTTTTCTAAGACCTGCAGGTATCTGGCCCTCAAGGGCCACACTTGAAACAGAGATGTGGTTTAGTACACTCCACACAAGCTGAGCCCCATTTGAACCCGCATCCAAAGGCACAGCCCAGGCACTACGATGGACCCACTATGTGACCATGTCACCAAAGAGCGACAGAATTAAGTAACAAACTAAAAAGTAAAATAATGGCTGAATAAATGATGTGAGCGAAAGGGATTCGAAAAGAGGAGCTTGCTCTGCATAATTGCTTGCTAAGGGCAAGTCATTTTGAGAGTGTTGATCTTAGCTTGGATCTAAAGGTTCTCCGGAACAGTTCTGATACCCTGGACTAAGTTCTTCTTTGTGTTTACGTGACATAAATAAAGGTGAACAGTACGTGGCTTATTAGTAAGGAATTTGTCTTGCAAGAAAGATGTATGCTTTTTTGCAAGATAAGAACATGCAAAGAAAGAAAATGAATATTTAGAGAGAGAAAGCCCAAAAACCTTGTGTCAGGCAAAGTCCCAGGGAGCATGAAAAGAAAAGCGTGGGAGCAAAATTAGCATTTTCCGCATTGTCAAAGTGGCAACAGGTCATTTGTTTGTCCCTGTCCAACGAGAGTATCTCTAAAGAAAGGGCCCACGCCCACCTCCACCCCCTCAAAGGCCAGGACACACATCCTTGCGGTTTCTAAGTAGGGACAATTCACCTGCCCGTTGCTCCTGCGCTGAGGGAGACCACCGCAGTGTGTAGCCTGTGAAAAACAAGTCCTTGTTTACTCAACTTTGGCCATTTGCAAATCACAGCAGATTTTGGGTTTTGAGTGCAGGCAGTTGCAGCTCCTGAAGCACTTTACAGGAAGGGATGGATATTTCACTTTGATTTGCCTGCCGTCGCAAAATCTATTCCTTTACAGGCGATATACGTAACTATGTTGCGTTTACCTGGAAAATCCATGAGTAAGTGCTGCATTTTCCCCATCTGTTATTATTTCCTAAAAAAATCAAAGTACTGTATTGCTGTGTTCAATGTGTCTGTCCACGTGAAGGCTTCCCAGGAAAAATGTTCACCACTCTCAAGTCGTGCTCAAACATTCGTTCTCAGATGCATCATGTCTGTATTTTTGGTTTCAGATTTCAGCACCGATATCCTATTCATTGCACTCGCTTGTATTGTACATTGAGCATCCTGTGATTTATCCCACTCGGTCGAAAGTATGCTATAATTGTTTGTACACTAATGGCCTTAATTAATTTTTGATTTGTTTACTGCTCACCAGTCTGACACCGATTATACGGCTGGGTCCTCTGGACAGGCTGTGGAAAGGTCTGATTTAGCTGGAGTCAAATCCCTGGGTAATTGTGCTCCGCTGTTTCTAAGGAAATGCACAAAGAAATGAAATGTCGAAGAAGAATCGCATTTAGTCTCGTCTTGCTTGTTGATGGGTTTTGTTTATGATGTTATCATTCAGTGAAAACATTTGAGTTGGCCTCTATAGCTGTGCTTGGGAATAACGCTGCTGCAGTTTGTCGCAGAGAGAGACGGGTTGGAGGCTTTCAGAAAGCCTGTCTTGACTTCTGCAGATGTTGTCTTTTTATCACTGTGATAAATATATAAACCCTCACCTACTGCTGTTCCTCTAACGTCTTTTACATGTTGTCAGCGCCTAATGGCCACTCATTGGGCAGCTTGAAGATTTTCTGTCCTGCTCAATGACACCTAACCAGTTATTTGTGTTGAATGAATAGAAATTATTGTCCACTAAAATATTTGTATGAAGTGATCTGTTCCTTCCTTCTATCAGTGCCAACATAATGGTGCAAGGAAAGCCTTTTTCACAGCACTTACTATGGCACCAGTTTAGTGCTTCTTAGCCCTGGTCACGGTGTGTCCCTGTGTTTGAAGCCCATCTTTGCATTTTAGCTTGTCAATCTGAGGATTCAAACTGTTAAACCAGAAGGTGGCTGGTGTCGGGGGGGGGGGGTCACTTTTTCATAAATTCAAACAGAAATCATAGGAAAAACATGAATGAAAATGTGGTTAAAGTACCGTTTTTTATTTTTAGTTCGTTTTCCTTTAAAGCACCTTGCAGCGAATTAATAAATGATTATTAATTAATTATTTATTCATTTATTTAACACTTTTGTCCACAGCAGCTTACAGCGATCAGCTGGGCAGGGTTTACTGTATCAATTCAGGATAAAAGCCTTGATCCACGAGACTGCAGCTTTACAGGGACCTGAACCTGGGTTTTTGGTGCAGAGCGGCAGCTGTAAGCACTACGCCACCTGCTGCCCCCCCATTCAGTCTTCCTTCGCCGAATTCGAAGGCTCAGTTAATTCAAATGGTGCTTACAAATGTGCTGCTACGGTTACAGAGAAGATCAGATGTATGAAACATCACGCTGCTGCATCAGTTTTTGCACGAATTGTTCTGTAGAGCCCTCCAGTAACACACGTGAATGAATGCGTTGGAGCCGTTCTATCATTAGCTCCATTAATTACCGTTTATTAAGAGCTCGGCTCCAGCAAACACCACCTTATGACAGCATCAGGGTTGACAGCCACTTATGTAGTGCATACAGCACAAAAGAGTATTGTTTTAAGTGGTTTACTCCCTTGTGAACTTCAAGGTTTATCTGTCTCGACCACAAAATGCAAAAAACCTAACTAAACCTTAGTATCGATGTGTTTTACACTTCTGTTAAATCTGCTTTCGATTACCGTGTCATTCACACTTCATGTAGTAGATGTTAGGTTTGAATAAATACTTTCCACCAAGTGTTTTTAGATTGCTGTGTAAGACCAGCTTTACCGTTTTGAGGTTTTTTTTGTGTGTGTGTGTGTGTGTGTGTGTGTGAGCTGCCTTTCATAAAAGATACAGTGAGCTAATAAACCAAAAGTGAAGTTTACAAATGTGTAACAATAAAATGGAATAAATCTGCTGAACTGGGGAATTTGCCTCCTGTGGCACTTTTGGTTACATTTCCTATAGCACTTCCACACTGTATCTCCCTTACAGGCTGATAAGTTATAAGAGAGAGAAGAATTTAGTCCTATTTTTTAGAATCAATAACCAAGATCATTTATTCCCTGCGCATAGCAGTTAACAGCTGCTTTGGGATGTTAGTGATTGAATTCTCGAAAATGCAAAACTGGAAAAGCGGTCGATTTTGGAGCACGATAAAAGCTTAAAAAAAAAAGCAGTGATATTATTCAAATGCAGTCATTTGTTTTAAACTCTGGTAATTAAAACAGATTTGGTAAACAACCCATTCATATAAATTTGCTGCGTATGTTTACGTTGCGATACATTTATTCATTTAGCTTCAAGCGATGGATAACTTGGAGTAAACAAAAGTACACCAACAGGTGAAGAGCTGTAGGCAGACGCTGGATTGTCGAAGCCATTTTATCTGATTCCGCTGTTTTAGTCCATGACACAAGTACCTGCCTGTGCCTGTAGATGTGATGCAGAACATCAAGGTGATGGTGACAGATGATATCATGCAAATTTATGGAGCTGTTACGAGATCAGGAGTGAAGTAGTTCAGAAAGACATGTATTTTTGAAACCTTTCTTCGATGTTGAAAGGGATTCAGCAGCTCTGAGGAGCAAAGGGAGACTATTCTAGCACATCAGAGCTAAAACTGAGAACCTTTCGGCAGCCAGAGTTGGAGGAGCCAGCACTGCTAGTAAGGTTTACAGAAAGGTCATGTTAGATTGTCAGCCAGTCCTAGTTTCTTGAGTCAACCAATGACACGCCTGTCATTTTCACACCCTGCCTCAGCAGGGGGCACCAGCGCCCTTAACCAAAAACCGTGTAATGTTTACTAGCTGACCAGTTTACTTTGCACAATGCCGTTTCCTGACACGTGGCCGTCCACCTTGTCTCACCAGTGCTGTGAGCACTGTCCTCCATGGGACCAGTAGTGAAGTGGAACAGCGCATGAAACGCTGCAACTCGCTGACTGTGGGGGGGCAGGGAGCAGGAATCGATTTCAGTCACACGACGTTATGCATTCTCATGGACAAAGTTTCGGTGCTCTGCAGTCGCCCCTGTGGACACCTGAGGTGTCCTACTGGGTGAAGTTACCTGCGCTGCATGGAACACGCAATATGACATATGTATAATGCAGGCAGTGCTGAACACAGCAGAGGAAGCCCATTTCGAAAAAAAAATACACAAAAAGAGAGCCGTTCTCATCTGAGAGCTGATGAAGCCCAGCCCCCACTGCCCTGACCAGAAAGTGAGTGTGTGTGTGTGTGTGTGTGTGTGTGTGTGTGTGTGTTGGCATGGAATCTGAGCAGAGATTCTGTGTGCTGGCATCAAGTGTGAGCGTAGCACTGTGGGCAGGCGTTGGTGGGCACCAAACCTCTAGCCTCCCGGCATCAAACGCTCCGCGGGAAGCTTGCGAGCCCACAGCATTCTTGCAAAAGCGTGACATTTCCACACGTGATGCTGTGGGCTGAGTGTATCCCCCCTGTTGTTATTACTTCATTTACCTGACGCTTTTCTCCAAAATGAGCTACGGCGTTAAGATAGTGAGTTACCCATTTTTACAGTGCTTTTACTGCATCAGTGCAAGATAAGTACCTCGCCCGTGGGAGGAGGGATATGAACTCGGGTGCTTCAAGTGTAACACAGCAGCTTCTCCAGGCTCATTATCATACCAGGCTTCCTTTAACTTTACCTGCTGCCCCTGGCTGCCGTGTCACTGTAGTTAACAACCTCATTGAATTAAAGGCTGTATGTTCAGTTCAGTTACCCCTGATCTAAGAGAAATGATGGTATGGCACCCTGGTAAATGGTGTTACCTAGTTGTCTCTGATCGTGACGTGAAACTTAGTTTCAGCATGTGTTCACCTTTTCTGCATGTCTGCAAGAGGACGCCCAGCTCTGGGGTGCCCCCGAAGGGGAGCAGCATCTAGATGATGAATACCCAGCATTTTCCACGGTCTGGTCGCTTTAAGTCTTATTTAGGGTGCTAAAGATTGTCTCTGACAGAAGCACTACTGTGTGGAGGCCACACCACGTGGTCACCACCCACATTCCCCTGCAGCGTCTTAAACGTGCTGAGAAAATGGGTGCCACTTAATGGACCCTCCTCCACACACACACACACACACACACACACACACACACACACACACACACAGAGTGAAGGGGACTAATTTCCATTGATTAATCTGGAAGAACCAGAATAACAAGCAGCCAGGTATTGGTGAGGGGGCCCAGCATGGCTGCCGATTCTCAGATTAGCATAATAGAAAGGCCAGCTTCTTTTTTTATTTTTTATCTTTTTGTGTTTATCTTTACATATGTTATATTTACGTATTTGTAATTGCATGATGGTAATTTTTCTGCATTTAATTTATTTCTATAAAATACACTTAGCGTACATTGTGAAAGTATATGCATTTTACATTTAAATGAATTCTTCAGAAGGTCAAAAGTAAAGAGACAGCTGTGTGTTTGTGGCAGTAATTTATACACACCTGTGCTGCCTGACTGAATCCGTATCGCGGTACTGAAGGTGACACACATAATGGCACACAGTGGTACTGTAATTAATAAACGGCTAGAAAGTCTGAAACATTCGACAAGGGGGGAAATAAGCTAAACGCAGATTAGTTCCTTAATCCAGTTGTTTTACATGCAGAGGTATCAGCTCATGCGCTCAACTCCTCTTACACTAGTCATAACCCACTAAGTCACTGAAAGGTTTCTACTTTGTTTTGCTGCCTCTGATCCCAGTTAGCATTGTTTCTATGGAAACCGGCCACAGGTTCCGCAATGCCTTGCCGCATTGTTAGATTGTTGAATCACGCCTCTCCGTCCCCCTGGCTGGTGCGTGAAATGGCTTCAGTTGGACTATAGGGAACGGGTCTAACTTCAGCTGTCTGATGAATCCTTCCCTGCAACTTTGGTTGCCCGCATGTCCCGAAGCAAAATGGAAAAATCCCTGGCGCCGAGCGTGGTTAACGCTTTGAGCGCTGTGCTGAATGCGGATCATTTCACGCCTCTGAAACACATCTGGCACAATGTATTAAGATCCGCAGCAGCTTATGGGTAGATAATGAGCGTACGCTATTTTCTTTTACTTATTCCGTCCGTTTGCGTTGCATTGTCTTCTGTGACGTGGGCCACGCCTGTCAATCTGCTCCTGATTCACACCAAAAACTGGGAATATTTACTTTCAGCTCTAGAGGGCACAGTGGGTAGCTCTCGGGCTGTGCCATTGGATCCGACGCGGCATTTGCATCTTCTCAAGTCAAGGTAAAACACTTCAGTAACCACTTTTACCATGAAAACCACTTGAGTGGAGTCTACTTTGGCTTTACTCTTTACCACATGGTCTCATAGGGGTGTGTAGTTGTGGTGTTTTGCCTCTCCGCTGCTCTCCTCTCTGCTTCTTCTTCTTTAGCAGATGCTGCATGTGGTTGGCACTGGAGCATGAAGACATGCAGAGATCTGACAGATGCTGGGCTCTCTAGCTCTCTCTCGCTCTCTCCTCTCTACACCTTCTGTTACTCTCACACTTCAGCTCTCTTAACATATGAAACCGAGCTCCTCACCACCACCTTCACCCACTGACATGCGATTGTGGTCTTAAAGTGATGCTCCCCATTTACATGTTGAATACCTGCACGTGCTGTGTGTTAGGGGGGTAGCAGGCTTGTTGACGATCTTGAATGAGTGTTTTACGTTGTCACTCACTCTCTCCCTTTACCCCTCTCACACACACACACACACACACACACACACACACACACACACACACACAAAAGATCAATGCGTGGAAAAAAGCAGTGATTTCAGTTTTTATTCAGCTGTTGATTCATGCATGAAGGCAAATTTAATTTGAGTTTAAAAGTTGCATCATATTTCACAATCAAAATCACTTTCGTAATTAACAAAGATGAAAACGCTTCCAGCAGTATATTGCTTTGTCTTTGCGTATTTCAGTTTCTGTCCCAAAGGCTATCATGAATAACAGGTTTACAACCTCTTTGAAACGCTACGTTACTTGTGTGGGTCCCGAAAAAACATTATTTTTCTGAACTTTTAAAGTTCTTGCAGGTTTGTGTCTTCAGATAAAACAGATTGTTTTAAAACTAGGACCCCCCCCCAAAGCGAAAAATGTGTAGATATAGTGTGGAATTATACTTTCAGATTATTTTGCAGTTATATATTTGAGGTGTAAACAATTTGTAATGCTCAGCTCTGATTTAGTATTTGTTTAAATGGAATTTGGGGGCAGTTTGTGAAGGACAGAGAAAAGGTATCTGTGATTTGCACTCGGTCTCTCTTTCTCTCTTCTTTGAACTATTTGTTGTCACCTGAGCTTTGCATCAAAAAGCCAATTTGTTAACGGTATCTTCATGACACATATTTGGTGCATCAGCTGCCCTGTGACACTTATGAGCCTCCACTTTTTTTTTTTTGGAGTGGAGACCACCGTTGCTGAGGGGGGTGTGAGATGACACTGAGCAACTACCAGCCTCCACAAATGTTCACCATCATCTGATTGAGGCACCCTTATCGGTCAGCAGTGGACCACAGTACCATTCGACCGCCCGCCAGAGTGAGACCTGGCATTTCCGGGGGGGATCCTCCCGCCACTCACCGTCCAGAGGCCAGGGAACGTGACGTTCCTCGCAGCTCCGGCCCACAGGTTGACGGAAGTGCGGCCCCCGCTGGGATGGTTTTACAGCAACCTTTGACCCAGTATGTCGATGTCATTTAAATTTGTAGGCTTTTAATGCAAATAAGCCTCACAAGACGTCAACTCAGTGTGGCCTGTTAACTTATGTGTCAGTGAATTGAGCTCTGCTTCAGACACTCATCCGTCATAATCCACCTCTGCTGATGCAGCAGGTTGTGCTGTGTGTGTGTGTGTGTGTGTGTGTGTGTGTGTGTGTGTGTGTGTGTGCGTGCGTGCGCGCACTTTATTCATTCCACACTTCTGACTGACACACTTCTGAGTGTGTATCATGACCAAGGCAGCATCTGCATCTGTAAGCTTGGAAAAAAGTTGTCTACCCCCACTAACACACACACAAGCACGCGCACACGCACCCCTTCTTTCCCTGGTGCCCGATTCCTTCACTTGCATTATTATGCTGTTTTGAAGCATCTTTCTGACCTTGTTTTCCAGCACTCTGCTGATGCTTCTGAGCTACTGCAGGAGCTTAGCTATACCCTGTCTGCTGTCTTTCACCATCAGTGATTTCTTTGCATGTTTGTAACTGAGAAGGAAGCCGGTCCACCACATTTGCAGCCCCAGGCAAGACAGCCCAGTTTGGGGTAGCAGGGTCCCTTCTGGACATGTGCTCTGATCGGGCTGCATAGAGGTGTAGGAGCTGAAAGTGGAGGGGTGGGATTTCTTCCTGTTTAGTCATGTTGAAAAATGTTCATTCCCTGTGTCACACTTGCAGGACTAGAGCACATGGGCTGTTGGGCTCATAATTTGCTGGATTCCTCACTTGGTTGCTCAAAGGTCACAACCTCATGGGGCATAAAAGTAAATATCTTGGTTTATATGAAACATTCCTGAACCTGTGTATACACTGTGATTATTCCTCAGCTTCAGTTATTACCTGGTTATGATTTAATTTCCATTTTGGGATAGGAAGGCACACGGTGTCCTGTAACGTTGTCTCTTTTTCATTTGTGGATCATGACATTTAAATTGGCTTGAAATGTCTTAATTTCCATTTATATTTCAGGTTATTAAATTGATAGACCCTGAACAGTTTGGTTTTTGATTCTGTGTTCTCTGCCTAATTTTTGACTTAACTTACTCGGGTTGGACGCCCCCACTCCCTCGGTCCACGGCTTTTTGTGCAAGTGGAGGGACAACAGTTTATCTTGCATGCTTTCCAGCAAGGCACGCATAGATATATGTGAGTGTGTTTGTCGGTGAGATACATGAACTTTATGCATTATACAGTGCTGTTCCTACCATGTTAGCAATGCTGTTGTCAAAGGTCCGATTCCAGCAGGATATTCTGGACTGCAGCTGTGTAACCGGTGGTCACCTGGGCAGCCAACACCTCTGTTTGAGATTTCTGCTACTTGGGGAGGTAGTTCAGAACAGTATGTACATGGTATCCATGACATCACCTGGTAGGAGTTCTGCATAACCAAGCTGAAATGCATAGTATTAAATATGGATTATTTCAAAACAAATGTAAATATAGTTGAATTTTTTGAATTTAGATATGATTATATGTGATAATTTATGTGTTGCTGTTTTCAGATTACTCATCTGGCAAATTGAGCAGTAAATCTGTAATGTTAGTATGTATAGCATATGTATGTATATGTGTGTGTGTGTGTGTGTGTGTGTGTGTGTGTGTGTGAGAATAATGACTTGTGGTGCAACCTTCATGTTTATGCTCTGATTGATTCACTGTCGTGTGAAATTTAAATCCCCTTCTTTGAGACAGGAATTAAGTTGTACTTTTAAACTCTAATTTGATATGCATTGATTGAACTTGAAAGTGACTCTGAGCAAAGAGTGCTTGTGGTTGTTGCTATTGATTTTAATAACTAGCCTGATGGAGTTTGCTCATCCCACACCCGGAGTCAATGGTGCGTAGGAATGAACATGGCAGCGGATCACTGCTTTTGCGGCCTGCACAGTGACTCCGTCAGCGCTTCATTGGGACATCGGTACAATTTGGCTTGGCGCGGGCGCAGCACTCGCTCAGGACCAAGTGCCACCTCTCTCTCTGCGTCTGCCAGCCGGTGCAGCTTCTGATACCCAGGTGATCAACGGCCAGCTCCGTGTTTTTATGACCAATAGAAAAAGCCATTTAAGAGCTTGGCTTCAGCATCGATAATGGCCTCATTTGGTCTCTGTTTGGAGAGGTCAAAATATAAAGCAGCACGTTGTTTTATTATTCATTTCTTATTGGCATTCATTTGAAAATAGTTTTGTCCAAGCAGATTTTGAAATGTCCAGGGTTTTAAGTCTGTAGGTGGCGGTCTGCCAGGAGTTTTGAGATCAGCGCTGTTTGCTGTCTGTTGGAATGGAGGGAGAGTGTTGCCCCCCCCTCTGCAGGAAGGCTCATCATTCATAACCATTCAAGGCTTTAGCTGATTTATAGTTCCTCGCCCTGCTGCTCTTGTCATACGCTCGTTTTTTTCATTTATTTTTGAAACTTTAATTGTTCTTAATTTTTCTGAATTCTTCTTTTATCCAATATTTTATTCATTCGCTTATAAATTGAATTGTCAAACTGATATATTTTAACTTGCATTATGCGCATCAACATTACTGTCCTCCATATCCATATTCACAAGAACAATTCACAATACAAGAATGTGGTCCTGCTGATGCTAAAATGCTGACAAGGTGAAACAAGTGAAATTAAGCAGGTTGTCTTTCTGGAAATGGGGGTTGTGGTTTTCTGAATTTGTTGAGGTTTACTGTAGTCCGTTGAGCAGGGTGACGCTTCTGTTTTTGGGACATATATTTTCTTCTTGGCTTTTCGATCATTGAAGTCTGTATATGTGTACTTTCAGGGCAGCTGGGCACAGGCACCTTGCGTCGGGTGTCCGTATTCACAGTCAGGGCGATATGAGTGTGGCGCGTGTGTGAACTAAGAGCTTACTCTGGAGCTACAGGACAGACAGCCAGAGTCTTCATAAAAGAGTTGTAAATGTTTATAGAAAACCTTGGTGCTGATTTATACTTGTTCATGTCAACATTTATTGGTCTGGTCAGATTCTCAGAATGGCGAAGCTGCCTGGGACTTTGGCAGATTCTAAAGAGACCTGAGAAGTATGTTTTGGGTTTTACATTCCCCTCCGTTTGATTTATTCTCGTTCTCGTAATTGTATTTTCTCCTTCTCGCATTCCTGTATGGGTGATGACAGAACACACTTGTACAACACAATACAGTTCATTCTTGTATGGCTCTGTATGGGAAGGCAGATTCAGGGTGCTTTCACAAGGATGTACACAAAGCAAATGGCGAACCATCACATTCTCCACATATTTCAACAGACATTTATGAAAGCAAGAACGACAAAGATAATAAGGCCAGAGGCAGCCAGTTAAATAAATACTTCAATAAATATAAGACAGTGAAGACCGGGGGACTTTGCGATGAACAACTTGTCATCTGGCAGCAGAGGAGAGGAAAATAAAAACTTTACATTGATGTCAAACTGATGAAAGTAAATCTGTGGTGATAGGAGTCAATTGATGCAAAAATCGGATGGACCTCGACTGGCTGTTCACCTACCTCTCCTGGGCTCTCGAACATGATGCCGGCGGGGAAGGGAATAATGATGGTGGATAGCTGGTCGGTTTGTGCAGTTGCTCGGCGTTGGGTCTCTCGGGCGATGTGGAGCACGTGCATGGAGCGATCGCGTGCTGCGACCGCTCGATCCTGCAAAGCCCTGACTAACAGCCGCAAGCCGCAAGCTCGACGTACACCCATCCCTCATCTAGCACAGTTAATCCATTCCTTGAATGTCCCATGGGGAGCGGCTCAAAAATATAAACAGAACAGAATATAAACAGATATGCCCCCTAACATTTAATGTTGACTAAAATTTTATGAAAACGCGATGATGTCGTCGTGTGTTATCATTGCGTTATCATTGTCATTTTTAATGATGACACCAACATATAATATTTATTACCAAATATTTTTGGCTTCTGTCACTTACTATTACATTTAGCTTTCTGCAATTGGCTGGCATCCCATCCCGGGTATCATCTCCTCGTCTGGCTCCCAGTGATTCCAGGATAAGCAAGAGCGTGTGACCCTAAAGTGGTTAAGGATGAAGGATGGATTTATTTGGCCCAATTGAGGACTATAGAGGTTAGTGTGACTGGAGGTGGGAAGTGTAGACAGTAGTTAATGTTGTCGAGGAGGACCCATACTGTCTATGTGTTCTGCAGAGTGAATGAAATACCTGTTTTGGGTGTGACGTTGTCATATTATTGGAAAAACGTTGTTCTTAATAACAAATCCGCAGTGTGAAAAAGTGATATATACTTAAGCCCTGGTAGCACTTATTCCATTCGTGAGGGACCCCGTTATATGAGGGGGGTGTATTTGCATTTTGAAAATGAGTGTATCTTTTCTCTTTGCCTCTGACTTTTTGTGTGTGTGGTACCATGATGCCGCTTTTCAGGCTCCGGTGTATGCACTTGTCCTCACTGTCATCTGAGGCAGACATTTTGTGAATCAACATATTTTGGATGTTTTTGCTTGACCTGCAGGGAGAAATAGCTCTGTTTCAGTTAGAGTAATTGTGCTGTAATGAACATGGAATTGTGGGATTCCACACCTCAGCAAAAACTCGTGGGGGGAGCCAGTGTTGACTGGAGACATAAGAAAATCCCCACTGTGTTAAAAAATCTTTTATTTCATTTGTTCAGCTCGGTATAGATGTTGCAGGATTGTACTGATGTTTTTTGTATTCAAACGTCAGATTATCTGACGTTCACTCATTAGGCCTTAAAACTGGAGACAGATCTTGGTTAAAATTATTTGCCTCAAAAATGGCGGACAGGTTGTTACCCCCCCCCAAGTTGCAGTACTGTTAGAGAGATGTGTATAAATGTTATCATGGCCAAAATGCACTTCATCAGCAGCGAGTAGCATGAGCCGCTGTGAGACTGTGATCTATGACAACATGTTTTGTCTTATCTCCAAGTGTGATTTTATAAGCCTCCACAGAGCCATTGTCCGGGAGGATTTGTTCCTGCTGAAGTCAAATAATGATAAACGCGCTTCTATGGTTTTGAAATTATACCGTCACCCAAGCAAGCTGTTACAGATGGCGTAGCTGCAACATTAATTTTAACCGCACCGATTGAATTCCTTTAAAAACATGAAAAAAATAATTGAAATCATAGCTGACAGGTAGGGGAAGTGCATTGGAACCTCAGTCTTTGTTGCATTACAGTGTACATATGTATATAAAAATGCAAATCACTGTGTAGTGCTGTATGACTGTACTCTTTATGATTCTTTTTGGGTTTTTCTCCTTATTTTTATACCTGAAGATAATAATCAAGGAAGAGGAGTAATGGACACCACTGTTTCCAAACCCATTAAACTTTATTCTGCATTTGCAGATAAAATGCACCATTTGGACTGAAAAATCTGAAATCTTATAATTACTCATCATTCAAACGAAATCCATCAGACTTTAGCAAGTGTCATTTGTCTGTTTTGTCATACAGTGTGTGTGTGTGTGTGTGTGTGTGTGTGTGTGTGTGTGCGTGTGTGTTTTTTTCCCCCTCAATGAATCTTTCCGCTCTCTGCATCACATCCTGGCAATACAGATTTGAAGGCTTGCAGAAAAAGCAAATCCCTGGCGTTGGGACTATGAAAATCATTAAAATCTAATTCCGAACTGCGGATCTGCTGCACACCTTGTTTATCCGTTTTTGTTATCCCATTATTGTGGCTGAAAGTGAAAGATAAGCTGTCTACACACCCCCTCTCCCCAAATGAGCCAATTTGTTTCTTTGTACAAACTCCATTATTGTCTGCTGAATAATGCAGGTGTGCTTTTAATGCGGTGTCAGTGGGACATGAGAGGAGGAGGAGGAGGAGGAGGAGGCAGTCAAGTTATTGAAGGTTGCTGACAGGATGCTGACGCACACTGTAGGCATAGGGAACATGGGGGAGACACTTGACCAGGTACCCTTAGCTGGCACAGGGATGAAGGGGAAGCACCATCTTCAGGCATCTTCATCCTCACCTCATTGTCAGTTTGAGGATTCTCTGCACCGGCTGCTTGTTGGACACCGTGGCGCCGCACAGCCAGCAGAGTTGGAGCCACTGAGGTCATCTGGGCTCTCATGTCTTCCTCTGTTCCGTAAAGCCTTTCACAGTTCTCAAACGCAACCAAATGATGCAAGAAACTGCGTTGTTTTGAAATAATGTCTGCGGTTCAACCCCAGTTGGGAAACGAGAGAAAATGCTGACGCGTTGTTTATTCTGCTCTTGCTGTGTCCTTGGGCTCAGCACTGGTGTTGTAGGCACTTTTCCTGGAAAGCAGGGGCGCAAGGCCAAAAGTCCTCAAAATCAATGTGGAAAAAATGGCACCACGTCAACAGCTGTCGGAATGGCAACGGAAGTCCTTGGTCTAGCTTTGAGACGGGGGGTGTGAGGACAGCAATGCGGGACACTCGACTGGCTGGATGCCTTCCTGCCTGGACGCTGACGGACATTGATAACGGATATTATCCCAACAGGCCAGTGCTGAGATGCTGTTGCACTCGAGCTGCCAGTCTTTATTATGCACTCTATCATCAGATGCGTTCGAAATGCCTTTGAAATGCGGCTTTTTTTGTCCAGACCCCGCCAACTCGCTGCGCCATGTCAGGGCCCCCTTTGTGCTCCGCCACACCACGCTGGGTGCGGTAAATACCGGGACACGTACATCGATTGGGCAGCTCTGCCAGAGAGTTTGCACAATGTGGCCTTTGCTGCTCTTCCGCTCCCCACATGATGAGACAAAAACACAAACAAAAGACATTTTTGGATCAAAATGAAATGTAACACTAGCTTCACTCCAGTATTTGTGCTCTTATGCTTTTTATCTTTGTGTGAATCTGTCTGTCAAAAGAACAAGCCAAACTCTCTTCTAATGTTTTGCTAAAACCTTTAATGCTGATAAAAACATTTTTTCAACATACAGACAGATACAGGACAGCGAGAGATGAGCAGGAGATGAGAGTCAGATGGTTACGATGAATCGCAGGTATGGTCGTGTAGCCCCATCTAGTACTTTCCAAAAAGGTGCCCGTAAAGTCCAAAACTGCTTAGAATTATTATGCAGATCAAATGTAAATTTTTTGAGTGGGAGGAAATTAAACACTTCAGACATCCACGTTTACAGAGGGAACTTCAGGTGTCAACAAGAGCATCAAAATAGTCCTTGCCAAGTTTGTCAGTGTAAACAACCTGCACTCCATGACCTCTTGAAAAAGAGAACTTGGGTTCAACAGGAAAAGCAGATGGGAGCAGACGAAACTTTGTGTTAAAGGGCTTTTGAACTGTTGACTGAATTCCTTGCCAGTACTTTTATCACAGTCCCAAAATAAATGTATCGAGGTGCCAGAAACCGCTTTACACCTAAAACACAGCTGCGATGTCCCCAGAAACATCCTGTGAAGACGCACTGGGGGAAGGTAGATTTTGTGAATGAGCTTCAAGTTTTGTTCCTGGAAACACAGGGGAGTGCAGGCTGGGAAACATTTTGCACATGTAGCTAACCATTCATGATCAATAAAAGGCACATAAAAGTCATGTTCTTATGTCTCCCTCAAAGGACCAAAAGAATGATCGCCAAAGCTGGTTAGACAGGAATACAATACAATGCAGACATCAAACCTTCAGAATTGTTCGCTGCCATGAAGAAGCCCACTCGTGGAGCTGTAGTGAAGTAGTCGCTTGTACTGCCATCATCCTCAGCGAGGGCCTTGTCTCCGAGTGGATCAGTTCATACTCAACCCTGATCCCACCCTGTGGAGGACGTCTACTGCCGCCCCATACTTGTGTCTCCATAATCATTTCCCGGTTAGTCTTGTGGCTAATTCTTCAGATTGAGATGCAGGCTGGAGGACAGGATCATTGCAGCACCCCTCTCTCTTTCTCTCTCTCTCTTCGGGGGGGGCGCTCCAGCAGGAAGAAAAGAACAGAGGTGCTTCTCCTGCTTCTGGCTTCTCTTTGATGTATCTGTAAGAGCGGGGGGGGTCTTAGCCTGGGGTCCACTGGATGGATGGGTTCTGCTGGGAAATAATATGGTTGTTATTATTAACTAAAGTTGATAATATAAAAATAAGACTATCACAATTCTGTGTGAAGGAAATAAGGTTTTCAGTGGTACAAATTTAGTGCAGAATTTTTTTTTTTCAGATTTATTTATGGACATTTCTCCTGGAGAGGTCCTTAGTTTTCCTCAGATTTTTAAAGGGGACCGTGGCCTAGAAAAGCTGGAGAATTGCTACTCTAAAGGCTTTCAGTTCATCGCATCGTTCCTCCCCCGGCGCCATCATCCTTTACATCTAGCTGTAGATGAGCTGTTGAGAAAATCTGAATTAATAACTCTTAAATGCACCAACATGTTGTTCATATTATAAATTAATTAAAATCTTCAGAATAGCGTTTGGGGGGGAAAATAACAACACACACAAAGTGGGTGATTTTCTGGTAGCTCTGGCAAAGTTTTTCTCCTCCCTCCTGCCCTTAAACAGCTCAGTGTGTGAAAGATAACGCGGCTCGGGCTGCTGTAATGGGAAACCGGAGGGGGGGGAATCAATACAGGATGGCATAAAATAAGTGACTGGGTGCGTTTGAAGATGGCTATTTGTATTCCGAGGAAAATTGGAACACATTCTGTGCCGAGCTCAGCTCTGACAGCTCTACAGGCCGACTTCTGTTCCTCCCCAGCCTCCGTTTGTAGGATTTACTCCTGGCTTTACACAGAAATATCTCCTGTTTTTCAAACACTGTCGCTCTCTCTCTCTCTCTCGGACGTGCGCGCGCGCGCGCGCACACACACACACACACACACACACACACACACACACACACACACACACACACACACACACACACACACTGCCTGCCACTATGGCGGTTTCAACACCAAACAAGTAATAAATTCTGCTTTCCTGTGTATGGATGTAGTTCTATAAATAATGAAGTAATAAATAAAATATTTTCGCTGATACTGCGATATCGATGGTGCAATTTCTCTCATATTACTGTGGAAACCTTTCATGTTTTCCTAATATTTTAATGATGCTTTAATCATCATGGCGTTAATAATACACATCTCAATTCACCATATTTAGTCCAAGGTACCTTGAATGTGTTGATGAACATTTTATTGACATAGGGGCGTAGATAAAAAGAATTGACTACACTTAAAAAAATATATACCAAGACTTAATTTCTGTCTTCCTCTGCGGGTCGTAATCTTTTCATTATGCAGTGTGTATAGTGTGAAGCCGTACATGATTTGGACGTCTGGTATGGTGTTAACAAAGCGTGAAATGTGAGCTCTTTGCATGGGGATTAATGGGATGCGAGGGCCTGCGTGCCCACCGCTGAGTCCTGTCGCCGTTCACACGCGCATTTTGTTCATCGGCAAATTGTGACGCAGAGCAGAGCCGAGAAGATGGCCGGCCGTCCCCAAATTGGACTCTGAGTTCAGTATCAGTACGGCAGGGTTGAACTTCATTTAACATTTAGAGAAAAAAAAAATAGTAACTGCCTTGTTAAACTTGAAACTTGTTTCATGCAACTTTCTCATTGTTTTTAGCACGTTCCATAACAGAAATATGGTTAAATTGTAATGTGATGAAGGTACGTTTGTTTCCGGCAGTCACTGGCTAATTTTGTTGTCTTTCAGTGGACAGGGTCTATTTTTTAAAGATTTTCTTTAATGTCTCCTTCGTAGTTATATTCTTGTGTTTTTTTTATTTGTGTTAATGAGGGGAATTAAGTCTTCTGAACACATCTTGATCAGTAGCAGTGCTGTGTCTGAACCGCTCTGTTAAATCCATTAAGTCTCAAGCTTCTCAGCACATATTTAGACATTGCTTCAAAGTGAGACGTATCTTGTTAAGATACCATTACGACGAAAGCTAAATATCATCACTAAGATGGAATGTGTCTCGTATTGTTCTAAGTGACTCTAAATGCCAGCTGTAAACATTCGTCACTTGTGATTTAGGAAGCCCGAATTACTCTGGCGTCTAAGCGATGACGGTAAATAAAAGCGACGTTCTCTGCCAGGTGTTTATTTGTTGTAGCGACACCATAGGCAGAAGGCGGGAACCACCCAAATTTATTTTGTCCGAGGCCTTTGAGAGCGTTTCTGCTTGTGCTTTCAGGCAAATGACTTTCATGAGTTGGTAAAAAATGGAGCTTGTGTCTGTACTTGGCAGCTTCTCAATGTTTTGGATGTCTGGAGCCCCTCATCAGAGGCTAACCAGGTTCCGCTCTGTTGTTTCTCAGTCATGTGAGACCAGCGGTGAGCCCACCCCCAAGGTGGCTTGAGGTTTACCTCAGTGTTTTACCACTTGTTGTTTGCTTGGATTCACGATCAGCCTGGCGCTTTGCTTTCCCATCTGTGTGGATCTACAGCCACTTTCCAGCATTCGCTGGAGCTGAACGAATGATTCAAAATTGTGAGCTTTTGGAACTCCTTCAAAGCTGCAACCCCCTGAACTACTCTTAGTTTGATATGTTGCTTTTCAACTGCAAATGTTTACAACAGGCTGCCTGCTTTTGCAGACGGTGAAAGCATCCCCTGCTGCAGCAAAATGCTAGGTTTAAATGGGGTCAGCAGGTGGCGTAGTGGTTAGTGCTGATCTCAAAGGACCTACCTCCTGCTGTAGTATTCTTGAGCAAGGTTCTTACCCTGAAAAGATACAGCAAAAAATACCCACCATATAAATGGTTAAATCACTAGAGAAAAGCATCAACTAAATGAATCAATAATAATAAAAATAATAACAATAACGGGAAGACAAGACAGTGTAAATGTGACCTGATTTCAGGGTCTTTCTGAGTGCATCAGTTTCGAGAATCAACTAAAACTCCAGAACTGAATTCATTGTTCATACTAGTTCATATTTTCTGTGGTACTTTATAGGGCATAACAACAACAACAACAACAACAATAATAATAATAATAATAATAATAATAATAAAGTAAATCAGAAGCTGTGTGCATTTACGGGGGTGAGACATTTAAGCACTTTGTCGATACTGTTGTAATAGTCCCACTGTGACTCTCACATTTTAGCACAGATTCAGAATAGTATCCAATTGTCTCTTTTCATGTTTTCTCCTCAGTTCTTTCAGTTATGGAATTGAATTGTGAACCATGGAGGAATGTACAATAGAATAATATATTAGTTGCAAAGTTCATTCCATTCAAAAGTAACTATAGGAATTGCATAATTTTAATATTCCTACTTATAAAATGTGCAAGCAAAAAAAAAAGACAAATGAATTAAATCAGGTGGAATTTTGCCATCACGAAGCACTATAATTTGCCTGTAATTTATTTTCTTCCCAAAGAAGCTCTTAACCATGTTTTTGTAATTTACTGTTTCCTTCTCTCAAATCTGATGAGTGTCTCTCAGCTCCGGTTTGCCTGATCCCTTAAAGTAGAAAAGGTCTAATAGTTCAGTGCGTCTCTTTTCCGTCAGAATGAACGGTTGATATGGAAGAATGTGTAGCCTGAAACCCTATATTAGCCTTTTGCTAGTGGCGCCCCAGATCGCGCTGTTATATCGGTGCTCCACGTCAGCCGCTCTTCATTACTTTCTACTGTTATTTGGTAAAGGGCTGCGTTACGATTCTGTCGTTCCTGATGTGGGGTGCAGGCCAGTAGCACCCGAGTGGCGCTGCCATGTGACGTTTCAGATGCCGGCACCGTTGCTGTGTTTCACGAGAACAGAGGCCTCATCTGACTTACCTAGTTGTGCCTTCTGCACCTGTGTTCACCTGTCTGCAAAGCCATCTTCTGTACCATTCTGGTATAGCATCTCCACACCTTAAAGGTGGCTGCACAAGTTTTTATTCTTTCTCGACTTTGAGACAAAATGACGCTATATGTTTTTTTTTTTTTTTGAGAAGTTGGGCTTTGCAGCCTTATGAACACACATTCCTCACATAATATTCCATGAAATCACCCTGTTAGGTGAATCCCTGCTGTGAGGGGCTTGAATTCCCATTATTTCATATTTTTTATGCACTGACAACATGAACATATTTTGTAATATTTGGAACCAAAATTATTTCTTCCTTGTCACTTATGTTTTCCATTCATTCATTTATCGTTGGCTACTGCTCTTCGCCTGGTGTGAGGTGTAGAGGTTCCACAGCTTAGAGCAGTAGGAAGTAGCAAGTATGTAGATGGTTTTGTTACGGATTTCACCCTGAGCGGAGAGTGAAAGACAGTGGTTCGTGAGTTAAATATCTGCTGAAGAAGTAAAATGTTATTGTCACCACTCGACAGCATAGTCACAAACAACAAAAGATGGATTTTTGAATCCCTCCGGAGAACGTAATGGAATTCAGGTAAGCTCCGTTTACGTGGAGGATTACAACTGCAGCAGCACATCGTTCGCTTGTCATTCTTCCTGACGCAAAAGAAATAGTGTGGCGGCTTAATGCTGCTTCCCACATTAACATTTATAGTTGCAATACAAGTCACGGTTGTTCATTCAGTAAGAACGTAACCGTGATACGTGATTCTTGTGTGTGGGCATGAAAGTGTATTTCCTGCACACGTTAGCCGGATCGCTGTTCTGCTGCCACAGGGTGTGTCCTCTAGCTAGCAGCCATATTGTGGCCGACAGCATGGTGGGGCTGTTCGGCAGCCAGCCCAGCAGGCTCCCCGAATTCCTCTTTCTGCCTCAGTGGAAGATTGATTCTGGCCCTCCGTGCTGTAATTTCTGTGTCAGAGCGGCTCGCTTGAAGACAAAGGACCCTTATCGTTTCCATTTCTGACCAAATATCCTGCATTTCAGGCACGCCGTAGCTTTTCCAATCGACTGCGTCACACAGGCCTGTTTCTCACACACAGGCCTTTTCTCCATCTCCTGTGTGTGTGTGTGTGTGCCTACCCACTGAGTATCATTGTGATTTCATAAGTCATGCATTCATAAGGGCCCTTCCCTAAATGGTGTCTGAAGGCTCAGATCTGTCCAAGGGTGTGTTAATTCAGAGTTGTCAACTCCCCATTTAAGTTTGTAATGCCTAATTTATCCGGTCCTGTCTGCTTCACTGGCCATTCAGTGCATCCAACACCTGTGGGCTTTTTGCTGAGGAAGGACATCTGAAATGCGGCAGAGTAATGCTGGCAGGCCTCTGGAGACTGAGAGCGGCGATCCTGAGCCTCAAGCAGGCGGGGCACCACTGAAAAATGGGTCACATGGATCCAAGTGCCCGGAAGCCTCCGCTGGCAGGCATTCCCTGTCCCAAATCCAGCACCCGCTTCCCGGGAACGAGAGCCTGGGCCGGAGGCCTCGACCGCCTGAGTGAAACCCTCACATCACCTGCCAGCGAACAGCTAAGCCCTTCACGAGAGATGCTCCTTGGTGTTTCCCGGCACCTCCGTAAGTGGGGGAGACCCGCCTGCTCCTCTGACAGCAGCGTGCCGCGTGCTCTCTGCAGGGATTAGAAGGGGATTGACTGCACACGTGTGCGTTTGCTGGGGTGCGATCCACAGATTGCTGCCAATTAGACCAGGCCGACACGCTGTGGCCATACGGCACCCCTCATCCTCCGCACCCTCTCTCACTCGGACCCGGTCCTGCAGCTCGTCTGGCCCCCAGACCCTCCGTAGGGATATCTGCCAGAAGCACATGCTGCTTGTCTTTTCTGCTCTTGGGATGTGGGCAGTTTGGTAGTGTATCTGAAACCACCGTATGGTGACGTTTGGCACAGAAGTAGGACACTGACCACACCCACAGCTCCAGTAGGTCTCGATGGCTGCTGAATGCAGAAATAAGAACAACACTGAATTTAATCATGTGAAAGGCGGCCTGTATTTTTGTGTTGTTTTATGTATTTGTCGGGGTCGGCTCTCTGCTAGCCGCCTGTTAAAGTGTACGGGTACGGGTGTGTCCCGCGCTGCTTGTAACTACAGAGGTCACAGTGAGAGACTCAAACGCCGAGCCTCTAATTTCCATCTTTTTGTTAGTCTTAGTTTTTAATGACTCGAGGTTCTTACTTTTCAGATCACTGCTCAAAAAAAAAGTGCTGCTCCGCGGGAAATCTACTGTATTAAACACCCATGCTCCAGTGTCTCATAAATTTAATATGAAAATGTCAAGAATCAGTCACTGCTGAGTTTTTGATGAATTAATTTGCACACAAAGATTAACTTGAAATATCGAGACGGCTCTGGTTAACGCAAAAATTTTAAGGGAGGGTTTGCTGAGCGATCGTTGAGTTGCGTGATGGGCTGGATGCGTGATGACAGCCGTTATCAGTCAATAGAATTGAGCCGCATTAGGCTTTTTTTTTATTTCTGCAGTGTGGTTTCCAGAATCTGACCGTAGTCGTCACATTGCTCCCTTTTTCATGCTGTGGTTTGGGAACTGGAACACCTGTGTATCGGAATAGCAGCCCTGTATCTCCCTGGTGAGCTACAGCACCCAGAATCCCTTTTGGGTTCATTGACTTCTACTTCTGGCTACATTTAGAGGTTTAACTGCATCTGAAAACACACAATTCCAGCATGTTATTGAGGTTCACTCTTCCATTCCTTTCTTATTTGTCTCCCAGGTAGAGGTAGAGGTGGAAGGCAAAGGACAAGGTGGGCAACTTCATTAGCTGTCAGTGTTGCTGGTGGAGCACATGCCCTGTCCAAGGTGCCCTTTGCTGCCAAGCGCAGCACCTACCGCAAGGCCCCGCAGGCTGCCGAGGAGGCGGCCTGGCAGAGGAAACACCTGCAGACGCTGGCCTCTTGTCACGGTGTTGTTGATAAGAAGCAGAAGTGATCCCAGGGAAGATGTCTGCCTGTTTATCACCTGCTGCAGAAATATTGAGAGTCTATGTTGTGTGTCCCACCTGATCCCTGAATGCCTCTGCCTGACACTCGCGGTGAACATTTCCTCTGTGGATGTGTGCAGGACGGAAGTTGCTGGTGCTTGACGTGCTCTCGAGACCACGGTAAGGCTCGACACATTGGTGTGGGCCACGTTTAGCCGGGTTGTCAGGTGGTACAGGAAGCAGGGGGCGGGAGAGGTGGCTGTGTGTACAACTGAGCAGCTGGGGAAGCTGGGCTCACAGTTCTGCAGCAATGAACCCACAAGGTGTTATTTTTTGTCCCCCACAGTGACTGTTTCGCGCACTTTCCGAGTGGAAAATCTCAGTTTAGCACTGTTTTCATGCTATAATTCATCACTCAGCCCATCAGTATTATAGATGCAAGTAGTGATCAACGTTGCTCCATTACAGAAGAAGTCAGAAGTCAGGGTAACCTGCAGATAACCAGAAACGTGTTTGAGTCATGGTTTTGTCCAGCTACTGCTCCGTGTTTCAAGGATGAGGTGCAGATCGGGCAGGATGCTCTGTAGGAAATGAAGGACAGTTGAAAGGACACAAAGAGAAAACCTTGACAGGGATTATGTTGTGCGTGTGTTGGTGTTGTGGAGGCAACGGGTGGCATAGTGATTAGGGCCCAAGTTCCAATCTGACCTCCTGCTGTAGTACCTTTGAGCAAGGGACTTAACCCTAAACTGATGCAGTAAAAATTACCCAGCTGTATAAATGGTAAGTAAGTTGCACGCAACACCGCTCTCGTGTTTTAGACCATGCTGCTGTTTGAGAGCACATTACGATGTCCCCCTTTATTGGTGTGGTGGGGATGCATATTGTAACAGAGCCTGGTATCAAGAGCCCTTTTGTGAAGGAGTCTGATGGTGATTTGGTGGACTTGGGGGTCTTGGAGGGCCCCCTGTTTAAAGCTCACTCCAAGAGAGAGGGGAAGGCGGTTTGCCCACAGTGACAGACAGAAAATGGTTTTCCTCCATGGTCCCATCAGTGACTCCTGTCTTGTTTTCCGTGGTGTCGTGGAGTCTCCTGTCTGATGTTCTTGGTGCTGCTGTTGTTATAATCTTAATTATTTCATTTAGAGAAATTAAAATGTTTGCCAGTCTGTTTTAGTGAAGTCTCTTTTTACTTTTCTTGCTGACACAGGAAACGCTTTTCCCACACAGCTCAGCTCCTGGCCTGCTCTCTTTGACATGGGTTCAAACCCCTTCAGTCTCATAGTGTTTCCGTGGGTTTCTTCCCACAGTCCACAGATAGGGGTGCATGAGAGAGAGTGAGTGTGTTACATGGCTCTGCTGTACAGAGGGGTGAATGACTGCAGGGGTTTTGCAGTAGTGTACTTAACACTGTAAATCTCCTTGTCGGCTAAATATGAATAACAATGCCGATTAATAATAGTACACTCGGATTCTCTTCACTTCCTGCTTGAAAGTGGGCCGGGCAGGTCGCTCTGTCTTCACATGTGTTCATATGCGAGCAGTGACCCGTGTCGCAGTGTGGTTGGTTGGTCCTTGTTGCCGCTCTTGCTGTCAGGCGTTGCCACATGTGCCGCTGCTGCCGCTGACGTTTCTGCGCAGGGATCCGAGTGTGTCACTGCAGGCGTTCCTCTGCTGCTTCCATTTGTTCATTTGTCCTTGAATTACTGTATTGTAATAACGGTTCCCTGTCGATTTTTATATTAAGCCCCAACACCGCGTAACAGTGATGTAGCACACATTTATTATATATTTATTTAAAATAAACACACACACACACACACACACACATTTTACAGTGTGGTGCTCCAGTAGGTGCTGCAGTGGTTATCAAAGGGTAAATAACTGTGATTTACACAACACTGTAAGTCTCATTGAAGAAAAACACACCTATATTATAAATGTAAATGTATTTGCTTTTTCCTGGCCAAGGAGCCCGGTGCAGGTAGGAGCAGCAGTATGGTAGCATGCGTTTGCATGAAAGTGTGTGTGACACTCAGTCACAGCCAGTGAAGAGCCCTTCCAGTGTCTTTGTATTGACTCTCGGTGTGTGAAAGGTGCTGTTGTCCTGCATTTCAAATCCCAGCAGCCCCTGCCTCCCTCCACAGCTCCGCAACCAAACACGGCGATGTCCGTCGCTTTGTCAAATCTGCAGCACTCCTGTTTCACTGTGGCGTTACTAAGAGACAGTCCCTAAACACCCCAAGCTCCCAGTCCACATGTGATCCTCTCATTCTTCAGCCTGGGTCTCAAATGGCACCAGATTTTTCTGATTGGCAGGGGGCTCGATGGAACGGATCTTTGATACAGCTCCACACTGGGCTCTTACCACGTTCCGCTTGTCCTGTTTGCCTCTCACTGCCTCTTACTTTCCTTCGCTGCTCCTTCGGTCGCCCTTTATCTTCCCAGCACCCACCAGGCTGAGCTCGCCTTTTCTGCCCATGTGTTTTCCCATCAGGTTTAAACATGACGCGAACGTCAGGACTCCTGCAGATGAAAAAGTTGGGGGAAAAAATCCGGTCCTTTTATACAGTGCGGTCGATAGGGAGGTGCCATGCTAGATGCGTGGCACACTCGGCCGGCACGGGCAGACTGTCCGTGTCGCCACTGCAAATTCGCTGCGTCGTGTACCTAAATGTGAGCAGACAGGGGAGAGCAGAGCACAAACGGCCCAGGCATGTGTCCCCCAGCAGTCGCAACACGGTTCTCCCTTTGGCTAATGGAGCGGAACCGTGGCTTAAGGCTTGAGCCGGCGCCGTCGCGGCCTCCAGGCACTATCTGCTGACTTCGGTTTAGCAGAGCTTGTGCCACAGGGGGGTCGGGAGGCATTCAGGAGGAAATGAGAACAGACACGGGGGGCTGAATGGACCGACTTGAGGCCGGGTCAGGTACAGAGTCACAACCTTGGCCTCGTCGCCGGCTTCTCGTCGGAGCTTTAATAGAAGAAGGATGTAGAGGTGGAGGTGACCTGGCTCTGTAAGCACTGCATCTCCTCTATGGGAGAGTCATATGATGCAGCCAAAGGCAACTGACAAATAGCAGGAAGCATTCAGCCACCCCCCAGTTCTTCTTGGCGCCGTATTCGACACATACCGAGTCAGAGGGATCTTGTCGCAGGTGTGAAGTACTGCTCTTGATGCACTGTTCAGAAACCACGGTACATTTACATTTTACATTTATTTAGCTACTTTATGATTTACCCATTTATACACTTGGGCCATTTTTAATGGGGTAGATAAAGATAAGTACCTTGAAGCACTATAGAAGGAGGTGGGGCATGAATTTCTGACCCTTGAGTCCAGACCTGCTATACGACTCAATGACTTTCCACCAACAGGCAAGTTTCTCTATCAGAATCTTTGTCTGCACTTTTTTAGACTCTTGTAGAGTTGTTTGACACTTTGGAGAAAAGCATCCTGCATAATGAGTTAAGTGTAATTTAAATACAAAAAGATGCCAAAGTGACAATATAAGTGACCCCCGAGAGGATTCGATCGAGGCTGAAACTGCACCGGACACGCGGCAGCGGGTGGAAAGAGTGAACCCTGAGACGTGGCTGTACTCGGGTCCTGCTAGAAGTGCCTGTTTGGAGAGGGGCCCGCAGGTTGGTGCTGCGTTTCAGCATGCCTGCACAGCGCAGTACTGCAGGGGCAGCTGGCCGGGTTCCTCATTTACTACCACAGACAGAGACCCAGTGAGACGCCATGTCCAATGGTGTTTGTGTTGTCTCAGGCTCTGTTGCTCAGTGACGTTTGTGTGTCCATGTGCACAAATTTTACTTTCCCCCTTTTCTATTTAATAATAATAATAATAATAATAATAATGATAATAATAATAAAATACCCTCTAAAACAAGTTAGTAAACACTAGAGCTTAATTTTGTTCTAGTTTTGGAGTTTAGTACGAAGAAGTGTAGTAGTAGTGTTCTTATGCATTAGAATAATTCCCAAATGGCCAAGCATATTTTATTGCTTTTTTCTCATCTGCCAGTGATTGGTGTAGTTTACTGACTGACTGACCCGTGTCTTTCCTAGTCCACAGGTGGCCAGTCGCACAGCTGTGTTTCCCGCTGTGACGTCAGCCTGCTGTGTGTATCATCCGCTCACATGTTGCGTGTTAACAGGACAACGGTGCCATTGCCGATGAGGTCTTTCCCAGGTCAGCGTGTACACATTCCTGCTGCATGTCATCGCAGTGGTGACACGCCGTTGCGAGTTGTCAGCCAGAAGAACGACAAGTTAATTAGTGTCACCAGAGGACGGGCAGGCAGGGGGTGTTGTTTTGCACGAGTACCAGCCTGCCGTTTCACAGTAAAGGTGGTAACTGCTTGCCTGTGGCAGTGGCACCACCCTCCCAGGTGGCCGACCATGCTGGAGTTTCGTCTTCTGTCATGCGCCGATTCCTGTGAGTGCACCTCTATGTGCTTGTGTGTGCATTTTTCTGTTTCTGCATGTCTAGGTATGTTTTATTTGCTTATTTATTTATTTATTTATTTATTTGAAAAATCGTATTCCCTCAAAAAGGGGTTTGATGTGCTTTTGCTTGTCTGGGACAATAAACGGAGTGAAATGTCACGTCAGGATCTGACAGCAGCGCTGAGAAGGCACTCTGAGGGCTCTGAAATTGTCTAAATAACGCGGGCGTGGACTCCTCCGCTCGTGCTGATCCCAGCTTTTATTTCGACTTGAGAAGGGTGGGGGGAGAAGCGAGGGGGGGAGGCATTTTTTCTGTGTTTCCTGAATAATGGCCTTTGGATGTTAGCAAGGGACTTAATAAAAGGCCGTGTAACAACGTGGGCCACCTTTAAAGCATACGCAGCGTTGTGAATGTAAAATTATGTAATCTGCCACATGTGCAGAATTGTTGTTGTCAGCCCTGGGCAATTGTGTTCTGAACCATTCATTTTCTACTCAGTGTTGTGCAGTAAAGGAGGACTGTTAAATATCTGCAGGGTAGCTGGCATTCCTACACACACACTCTCTCACACACACACAGACACACACTGAGCTGCTGTCTATATGTTTAAAGTGGCATGGCGTTCCACACATTTTGGAGCATGGGTGTAAAAAATTTGACGTGCATCACATGTTGTAAGAGAAATGGTCCATCAGTCCGTCCTCCAGTCAGTCTTTGCCCTTGGCTGGTGCTTAAATGTGCATATAGTGCCCCAGTGTTGCCCCTTCCTGTCTTTCCTTTTTCTTTGGTCAGCTGTGAGGGTCATTGGGCTCTTTCAAGAAGTCCCAAAAACCCCAGTGGGCCACTGCCCTGCTTCTGTCCTGCCGTGTGCACTAGCATGTGCCCCCACAACACCACCACCACCACCACACGTCTTTAGACATTCTGTGGGAGCTGCCACTGCTGTAGTGGCATTTGTGGTGAGGACTGATGTTTTAAGCAGCTTCAAGAGCATTTCTTGAACATTATTACATTACTATGTACAAAAATGTACCGGTTTCCACAAATAACAAGTGCAGTTCGTTCCGATAGATCTGCTCATATAGGGAGTTCTTGTGAAAAGAACATCTTTTTATCATTAATTTAAATGGGGAAAATTAATGACTACATGAGCCACAATATGTTCACCCATTTTTTTTTCAGCCAGATATGCAGTGTTCTAAGTTTGTATGTTAAATGCAAAGTCAAATCCTGAAAATCAGGACTACTCTGGAGACCTTGAAATCCAGTTTTAAGACCCACTGGTTTGAAATTGCTTATACATAACACATTTACCACTTTTTCTGCCCCTTTTCCCGCATCATTAATTTTACTGTTATTTTCTGTTTTTATGAAGAGAAATTATTTTATGTAACTTCATGACTCTGAATTGCCAGTTGTCTGTGTGATTCTAATGTAATAATTCACTGGACGAAAATTAATTTTATAGAACCAACACATTAGTTTGTAGCAGGTTACAGCCGGGATGGGAACCTTATAATTAACACACAGTTTTGTATGAATTTTTGTAAACTGCCTATTGTTGCTTTGCTAATATTGTACGTCATTTGATTACACACCACTGTTTTATTAGGAGGTATCTGTGTTAACTTCTTCCTAAAAAGCACAACAGTAGAGTCCTTGCTGGGATTTGAACCAGACACCTTCATGTTAGAGGTTAAGGTCATTCCTCACTCCTTTACCTGCAGTGTTCCTACAGTTCTTACCCTTTCGTTCCTTTCTTTTTATGCGTAAAGGGTGTTTCGGTGGTTTTTTGCAGGAATCTCCACCCGATGCCATGGAGGGTGTTTAGAGCTCAGTTCAAGTTAGAGTGCAAGGCATCAATAGCAGATTAAATGGCTCCTAGAGTTAATTTCTGAAATATTTATTGTGGTACAGAATGTGAAGAGCCTTTGTTGTGTGGAGAGTCCTGTGTTTTCCTTTTTGTGTCTTTGTTTTTTTGTGTAGAAAATTCAAATTGCTCCTGTTAGCAGTAGACAATTAAACTAAGATACTAACTACATAATTCTCATGCTTCATGAAGTTCCACCAGAAAAAGCAATCAAATGCGGGCTTCTTGGTGATGGAGAACACCTGTCCGCCGTTTGTCATGTAGGTTTGCATCTCAGCAAGCTGCCCACTTCCCCTCACGCTCCCGCGGATGCTGTTGCACTGCTCCGGAGCTGCAGCTTCGGATGGAGACGGTTCCCCTGGGGCCGCAGCTGAAAACCTATCCTTCCTGTAGACCCCAGCACCCCTTCTGTGTATGGAGAGCACAACCGTGGCATTTCAGTGTCACATTTGGCATTTCAAAGCATTTTCCTCCAGTTGTAAGCTCTGACACCCCTGTATCCTATGTTCTGCTTTTGGACTCGGGAGTTGCAGGTTTGAATTCCACCTCCTACTGCAGCACCCTTGATGATCTTGATCTCCTCCACCTTCTTCACCTGAACTGAAACTGTAAAAATGACCCAACTGTTTAAATGGGTAGATCATTTTAAGCCTTTATGTTATAAGCCATTCCCAGCAAAGGTCAGTTGAACCAGAGGAAACAGGACAGATGCAGACATACCTATTGTAACGTGTGATGATTGCATCTGAAGAGGTTTGAGGTGTGTTCTGTTTTTTTTATCTTATTCTGGTTATTACAGGCTGTCTGCATACGAGCACATTAGATCTGTTGCTTGCTGCTGAGCCGAGCCGAGCTTCTGGGCCCCTGGACCAGAGCGATGGGTGTGAGATTGCAGTTGACGTGCGAAGTGTGCACCAGGTCATTGTGCACTTTATTTTTTTGCACCCCCGTTTCTCATTAAACTCCCTCTGTGTCTGCTGTCCTCCATCTGTCAGCTGTCCAGCGTTCACAGCCTGCCCATAAACCTGTGATCATCAGAGGACAGCATCAAAGGGCAACACAAAGAATCGTGGGGGTCCGGGGGCTGCAGGACAGGGAACGTGTTATTAGCTGTTTTTATTCAAGTGCAGCAGGATGTTTGAGGGCACTGTGTTCTCAACGTATGAGCACAATTGGGCCTGAAAGTCTATTTGCTACTAAATTTGTTTGTAATTCCCACCAACAAGTTGCAATCAATAAAAGCTTAATAGTAATGTTTCTCGATATGTTGACTGGGTTAACTACCGTAAAAACCTCACATGAAGCTATGATGAACTAAAATTTGCTTTAAGACTTTATTAATTCAATTTTAGTTAACCACTTGTCCCATACAAGGTTTTCTGTGTTCCACAGACTATCCTGGAAACATTGGTTGAAATGGATTACAAATCCATTACAGGACTTTTGTTCTTTAACTTGAAACCACACGTGCAACATTTGTCAGCATCTGGCCACTTTCAGTTTCTTTTATTTTCTATACGATTAATAAGAGCATAATAATAGAGACGGGTCAAGATTTATTCGCTGGTTAGGTTCGTAGTCTCAGCTACAACTATAGTGAAGAAGACTTTTTTAGACATTAAACATTATTAATCCAGCTAGATTACATTTAAAATTATGAATAATAAAAATATGTAATCTTTACAAATTCTAGACTGTACAAAATCAGATGACTGGTTTTAGCTTTTAGCAGATTTATCCCAAAAGTGTAGGTCAACGTTTAGCATCTGTTATTGATCGCCAACACTCACAAATACCAGACACAAGCTGTGGACACTGTGAAGGTAGTTGAATTCATTCACTCCCACATTTCTGCTCTGTTTAGCTACTATTCACCACCATTTGACGGTTGGATGCGAAAAAGCTACACATCGTACACGGCTGACGTGGTGACCTGTACTGAGGAGGTACCGTAATTCCCCCAGTTTCTTACAGGCTGTGTAGAGCCACACTTACTGCAACTATGGTTCAGCATTCAGTGCTGCCATCTGTGTTATATTAATTCACTCTTCTTCCTCATCTCGTTTTTCAGGCACCTCATCTTTAAAGGCCGTCAATCATTTGCAGTTTACAGCCGGAACCGCGGTAAAGACACTCATGGAGAACAGCAGCGTTAGTGCTTAAAGCGACATCCCTCCCCCAGTGCATTGTCCGCACCTGTTTTGCCAGGGTCGCGGTTTCCATCGTGAAGTGTGGAGAGATTTGTGTTTGCTGATCCCTGCACGAAAATGGTGTGTGTTCTTCTCAAGCAGCCCTCCAGCCTTCAGACGTGAGATTGGAGTGTACCTGCCAGTTCCACCAGTCCTCTCCATCACCTGCTCTCACAGGTGTTTTAATGTGACGCTGTTCTTAACTATGCAGGCTAAGTCATAAGCCTCAAGCATCGAGGCGTTAAGCGAGGTGGTGATGATATGAGTCCTTTGCCGCTCTTGTCCTCATTGCATATCCTATGCTTGTTGGTCCTTTGCAAATGTTTCCCAGGATCCTCGGTCAATTGCAAGGTATTTGCATGAGGACTTCAGTGCATCCTTCCAACAGTGTTTCTTTCCTCCTTGGGTACAAGTTCCTGCAGCTATATCACTCTACAAGAGGGGCCTCGGGATGCATTTATCAGACATTCACACAGCGTGGCCACTACAGTGACAGACCCACGCGCACGAAGGGCTAATGCATCCTGACCAAAACGTGGAAAAAAAGGCCTTTTGACTGTGGGAAGAGACCACAGCACAATTACGGTACTGACTCTATTCCATTTTATTAGGAGAATTGCACATTACGTCCGGTTATTACACTCAAATTAATGCTTACGATTTTCCAGACTTTTGCCGTATCTGAACGCCCTCACCTCTTATATAGTCTGAAAAATCAAGGATGAAAACAACATTTGAACCAGCTGTGACATTCACCGCATCAGCTTTAACATATTCCTTTTCTCACTCATGGCAGGAGATGACGTATTGGTTAGAGTTACCATGTTGCACTTGAAGCACCCAGGGTTGAAGCCCACCTCCTCCCCTTGATCAAGGTACTTACCTTAAATTGAAACGGTTAAGCATAACCTGCTGTATAAATGGATAAATCGCTGTTAGTAGCTTAACTACACTACACCCCTTAGGAGAAAAACAGTTAAATGAAAAAATGTAAATATAGTAGTAGATGAAGCATGTCCAAACTGAAAGGTGAACAGGCAAGTTGTTGCACCATGACTGAGGGTTTGGAGCAAAAGATTTTGAGGTTGCACCTGAGTACTGCAAAGCAACCGCATGCTTTGTTTTTGTTGCTATTTGTTTTTGTGTGTCAGCCTGTTGCTTTGAGACTTGTGATATGCAGTTAACTCACATCTCCAGCCCATCCATCAAGGGACTCTAGCATTTTTAAAAGCCATCGGTTTCTGGCACCACCAGCTCTGGCAAAACCTGCCACTTTTACGTCTGGCCATAAATTGCTGGATTTCTCTCCAGCTGCCTTTAAGGTGAGGGGGCGGGAGGCAGGGGTCACCGGTGGCAGAGACGTTCACCAGCAAGGATCTGTCACCTTAGATTTACAAGAATGTCGTCCTGGAGTTTCACGCTCTGCTGGTGGTCGCCAGTCTGGATTGGACGTTCTGTGGTTCAAGTGGTCAGTCAGCGTGCAGCGCTCAGCTTCCAGCCAGTTAGAATGCACTGAAGTTGCTGGCATGGAGTGGTGGATTATGGGCCACTGAGCGTACAGTTTTCCTGTGGGGTTGTAGTTTTGCTTGTGTAAGTGACAGCATCTTGACCCCCACAACCTTCATCAGCTCTTTACTTTTCAGCAACGACAGGCTGTCCATTAGCGCTTCACCGGCCGGGAGTCGAAGGTGACTCGGGGCATTGCCTTGCCAGTGTAATCCTGCCTTCGTGACGTCTTCAGACTCTCAAATCAGCCTAGAGGCGGTTCGCTTACATAAATATATACAAAAGTCCATTTACTCTAGTAATTCAGAGTAAGTACCTTGCTCTAGGGCACTATGGCAGGAGGTGGGTTTTGAAACTGGGACCTTCGTGTGTCAGGTGGCAGCTGTAACCACTAGGCCACCTGCTGCTTCACTGCCTGTGCCGAAAGGGCACTTTTGTATATGGAGCCTATGATCTTTGAGGGACCGTTGATGGATTTTGTTTGTTTTGCTACATATTTGTTCCTCAAGCTGACAGAGGAGAGCTGCTTTATGTCAGTTTCTCGTCCTGCATGAGAAATGAGCGGAGAGGCTACCAAAGTCATTGTGTAATGCAGACCGTTCACGCGAAAGTTGCTCTGCGCCTGGGAGCTCCACTCAGCCAAAGTAGTTCAGGAGGATCCCTAGCACAAACCATGGGAGCCGCCACACACACATCGCTGCTGTGCTTGGAAAACACACTCCTGTTAAATATGGAAGTGGTGTTTTCTTCTCCGGCGTTGCGCATATTAAATATTGACGGCTAAGTGGATGTTTCTCTGTCCCCACGGCTACAGAGGGGAAAGAAAGGCCACACTCACCCAAACCTATGCATGTGTGTGCTTGAGAGAGAGAGAGGGAGTTAATGGATGCTTCTTCTACCCTCCTCTGTCTCATCAGCAGCGACCGCTATGATTCTCTGGGCTGTAAACAGCACCAGCGTGTCGCTAGGTGACGTTTGCTGGCAGGGAGGGGCTGAGGGTGGGAAAGGTGTAACCTTGGGAACAGACACTTTGTTCGTATATCGACTTTGTGAAAGTTGTTTGACCCTTTCATCTGGTTTGAGATCTTTGTGTCTCAGGCCCAAGTACATGTTTGAGTGCCACCGAGCTCATTCTTCCCAAATTTTCCTCCAGAAGAAGACAAAGTGGTGACAGGCCGGAGACGCAGGAGGGTGCAGGAAGGCCAGAGACGTGTGGGGCCAAGCGTTGCCGTGCGCAACATCTGCAGGACACGGCATGGGGCTAAAGAGCGCCTTCGACCAGATCTCTGCCGAAGACTCCCAGCTGCCCACGCCGGTCCCACTGCCACCTGCACAATTTGAATGCATAATTAATTTTTTAAGTAGTCATCCCGCCCGCATGTTAATCGGTCCTTCTCATGCTCCATGCATATTCAGGAAAATTATTTTGCACCCACATCTTCTTGTTGAGTCTGTCGGGCCATTTGGGCGAGAGGGGCGTAGTGCTCTGCGCCGCTGCAGTGCGCTGCGCGTTCGGCCGCAGGCTTTTTCAACACGAGGGACATCCACTGCATCGCCGCGCCAACCAATATCAGCCCTGATTGGGGCAAATAACCTTTCTGCCCCCGAGGGAGGCCATCCTGCACAGCCAATAAGACTCCCCAGCGGCTACAACCGCGACCCGCAACAAAGTTGTAATGAGGGGTGATCCTGATCACCTGCTTTGTGTCGTGTTCTCCTCTTGCTATCGGCGGCCATCTTTAGATGCGCCTTTCGCTCATCACTGCCTGCAGAACAATAGCCTTGCACCGCCACCGAGGCGTTCCTGTCTCCTAGGAGATGAGCCTGAGATGTCAGTGCTGAGCGGTTGGTCCACTTAGGAGCCAGCGCTCTCATGGACACAGGCTATTGCAGCACATATGTAATATGGATAGGAATATGGATTGGATGTCAGGAATGTAAATACTGACCTGAATGTGAACTTTGAAATGCTGCAAATGGGTCGACTTTGAAAAGTTTGCATCCAAATGTCAAAATGCGTTGACCTGCAATTTTCAATCGTATGAAAAACAGCTTCTTTCAAGGTCGTTGTGCTATTATGGTTATTATTGATTTTTTTTTCCTAACCCTCCTTTTGAATTTGTACAGAATGTAGGCCTGATGGAATTCATCACTGAGGTGCTTTCACATGCAGGCACAGGTGGAAGTGGCCTTGATGTCTCGTGTTTTTCGCCGTCACACCACAGCCCTGGATTGCCGTGTAGAGTTTGTGTGTCAGTGGCAAAGAGAAACAGCATAATGTGTTGGCTTTATTTTCACAGGTTGTTTTTGTATCATTTTAAAAGCCACACCTGTCACCATTACGAATTGTGCTCAGGGAGCGCAGTGGCCTTCGGTAATGACTCGGACTGTGAGGTGCCATTAGGCGCAGTGCTGGGCAGGGCCAGCAGGCGGCACAGTAGTTAGAGCCACCACCTTTGGACACAAAGACAGGTTTGAATCCCACTTCCTCCTGTAGTACTGTGGATCAAGGTATTTACCTTGGATTAAGCAGTAAAACATGCCCAGCTGTGTAATCCAGGTAGCTCAGCTTTATACGTTGTTTCGGAGAAAAGAGCTGCTAAAAGAATGAAGGTAAACGTAGTGATAGTAGGTGGCATCCGTGTGCACCTTCGCACGCTGTCGGTTGTCGGGACAATCCAAGTGGCGTAAATCTGCTAAGTCGCTGTGCTTGAACTGTTGAGTCACATCTTAGGTTCTTCTCTATTGATAAGCCAGTGTGGAATAAATGAATGCAGTCATGTAGTACAATATCCCTATATTCATATCACATATTATCATAATACCTAATGACTTGTGCAGTGCTGATAGTGCAAACACAGCTACACTGTCTGCTAAGCATTGAAAGGATGCGTACATTTGGAATACGTTCACATTTCTGCGCAGAAAATTGACTGAATTTGCTTATGGCTTAATTCAGTTGAAGAATATTAATATGCAGTTGTGAATTTGTTACTTGGCTTATGCTTTTACAGTATCTCCTTATTTAGGATATGAATTACTTGCTGTATTAATGAAGGCTAAGTGGGGAATGTATCACGAGTGGGATTCCAACCAACCCTCCTTCAGATCACAGCTCCATTTGTCCGCTCACTGCCCTGCCTACGGGAAGTTCTGCTGCGTCAATTTCTCCATCCAGTTTTCTGTCAAAAGTGTCCACGAGTCGACGAATGACACTCGCCGCTATTTATAGAAGACAATGAATGAATGAAGCATATCTTTGTTTTTAAAGGCTCGAGGGTGGATTAATGAAAGCAAAATTGAACTGAAGCAACAGCACTATTATTAACTGAATAAATTCTTACGTCCATTAATAAGCAGGCATTTCTGGTGTCTGAAACAAGACCAGGAGGTTCTAACTGGAGTGATGTATAGAGTAACCAGGGGCATTAGTGCTTGGTCACAGTGACATCACGTCTTCTCTTTTTCAGAGCGCAGCTTTCAGCGTCACAACAGTAGGCAGTTGTTTTTGTTTTATTGTATTTGATTTCTGCATTGTTCGATGCTTGGCCACACTCCCAGCTATTAAGAGTGCAGCAATGAACTGCTTCACCGGCGCCGTTATGTTTCAGCACCGCGTCTCCCTGGCTTAGTTTCATACATATTACATTTACGTTTATTCATTTAGCTGAAGCTGTTCCAGAACAACTAACAATGATTTACCAGTTTATACAGTTGAGTAATTTTTACTGTGCCAATCCTGGGTGAGTTCCGTGACCAACTGTACCACAGCGGGAGGCGGGATTCAAACCTGAGTTCTTTAGCCAGACGACAGCAGCGCTAACCCACATACCACACTACCCCCTATACTGTATATCCCTCTCCCCCTCAGACTCAGAACGGCTGAACTCCTTCCAGCGAGGGTAAAATGCATGTTTCAGACCCACTTTGCTCCTGATCACCTGGCACCTTTGTAGACATGTATCGTACCATCTATTTCGTGTCAGCCACTTGTGCAATGTGTCTCAGCAAAAATGTTGGGCATCGAGCAAACGGACAAGGCTTCGACAACCATGTGCTTGTGTCGAAAGCTCATCATCTCTTCTGAAGTGCACTTTTATTTACTCCCAGAGGGACTGGGGAGGCAGAGGTCCTCTTCTCGGCCCATACAGTTAGCAAATGTTTTCGTGACCGGGATCCTGTAGCTCTTCTGGATACACCTCAGGGTCCGTGCATACCCACGGACACCCTGCTGCTCTGGAATGGAGTGAACGTGTGGTGTCTAGCTCACCCTGCATAGAGTGTTAGTGTTATGAATGTTTCCATGCCAGGTGCTCAAGCTAGACCCGATTTGTCTTCTCCTGTCTGGTTATCTACACAACCTGTGTCCAACCTCGTCCCCTGGTGTACAGGT
The DNA here is from genome assembly GCA_900497675.1 of Arapaima gigas. Classification (NCBI taxonomy): domain Eukaryota; kingdom Metazoa; phylum Chordata; class Actinopteri; order Osteoglossiformes; family Osteoglossidae; genus Arapaima; species Arapaima gigas. Next base: position 283,285 of record UFQX01000512.1, read on the forward strand.
GTCCAATTAGCTTATCACCGCAAGGGGCAGGGATCCAAGCCGTGGCACTATGACTAATGGTGTTTTGACACTGGACCAGATAAATGCTGAGGCAAAATATAAGTCAAGCGTGCAGTTTCCAGCTTATTTCTTTATCAAAAGCCCCTTTTGGAGGGTGTTTTGTTCCCAGGATGGATTCAATTTGCATCTTTTATCAGGTTCCTCTGGTGACTCCTCTCCTAATGCCTGTTGCAGCAGGCTCCCCTAGGACGCCGTGATGTAACATCAGGCTGGTCGTGAAAGCGGCTCGGCTGCGGCGCTCTGCGTTCAGAAATGGTCCGGACGACACCGCTCTTACAGCCATGTAGTTGCGTGAATCTCTTGGATGTTCTGTAGCTGTAAAGCTCATGCCAAGCAGTTTTCTTTGGGAAGTTCTCTGTGGTTTTCCATTTTTTGTTGCATTGCCTTTTTTTTTGATTATAGGCATGAAAAGGCTTTTGCCCATTAATGATTATTCATGTAGTTTGAGCTCTCCTCATGCCAGAAGATGAAAGCACACGCTTTCTCCAAAACAGAACCAGCTGGACAGATGCAGGACCATATTGACTCTGCAGATTTCTCCGTCTGCGGAAGCGCATGGCTTTATTTGCTTCTGCGTTTATGTGTTGAGTCTGCAGTCTGTTGGTTGGGTTTCTTCAGTTGTTTCTTCAGTGCCTCTCTGAACACTCGGGAAGCTGTGCTGTTGCACAGAGGCCAGGAGGCCTGCGTTGTTTCAGCTTCCCAGGTCCCGTATTGGAATTGACAGGCTGTCACGTTCCATCAGCGTTAGGAGAGCGCCTGACATCTTCTTCACACAGGGGGCATCGCGCACCCATGAGTTCTGAATCTGCCGCTATTTGTGAATGTAGAGCTCGTGCTGCGGTCATCATGGGGGACGGTCAGGCTGCACGAAGCTACCATGAGAACACCGAGAAGAGCTGCATGTGCCCAGTGAAAATGTGGTTGTGCTGTTGTGTCTATGTTGTCTTTATCTGCCAGGGCGTGACGCTCAGTGACAAAACCGTGGTCTTCGACAAACTTTGTGCCTGGTAAATATGCTCATTCAGCATCTGGAGAGACTTCATTCTGCGCAGTCGTCTGTCCATCTTAAAATCAGTGACATAAGCTTACACATTTGTCTACTTACCCCCATTTATCAGCACATTCTGGGAGTTTCTGGAAACACAAAACATTAACAGTTACTGGATGACAGGACTGACAATTACACTTCAGGATGGAGAGTGCGATGTAATAATTTAAAGAGCAACCAATTAATTGGGTAAAACAAGTTGAAAAAGAATAAAGCAATAGAGAAACTAATCATTGTATTAACAAACTGTAAATCCACGTAAAAATAAATATACACAGTACCATGCAAAACTCTTAGGCACCTGTGGGAAAAATGCCATAAAGCAAGGATGGTTCCAAAAATAATGCCATGAATACTTATTAATCAATAAACCTTCTAAAAAGTGCAGGAGACAAAAAAACCCTCAATCAGATCAATATTTGGTGGGACCACCCTTTGCCTTTAAAACAGCATCGATTCTCTTATGCAAACTTGCATGCAGTTTAAGGTGGAGGTTGGTAGGTTCTTCCAAACATTTTGAAGAACTGGCCACAGTTGTTCTGCAGAGTTTGACTGTCTCTGCATGTCCTCCCAGACTGAATTGATCGTGTTGAGATCAGGGTTCTGTGGGGACCATACCGTCTGTTGCAGGACTCCTTCTTTTTGCTCAAGATAGTTGTGTATGACTGAGATTGAGTGTTTGAGGTCATTCTCAGGCTGCAGAATGAGTTTGGGACCAACCAGAAACCTCGCTGATGGTAGATAAGAATCTACCTGTACTTCTCAACACACATTCAAGTTGCATGTCTTTAACACTTTTGCACAGTACTGTACGCAAATGAAAACTTTTGTTTTCTTTTCAGTATTTTGTTTTTCACTCACACTTTGCTTTATGTGTTTCAGTTTACATTTTAGAATTGCTAGTTTTCTTTTTGAATCAGCACTTTCCTTTGCCCATTACCAGTTTGGTTTTACATTGTTTTTCATCTTCCTTCTTCAGTTTTCCATTTCTGCTGCTTCTTTGCCTGCTGCTTTACCACATGCTTGTGAATTTAAGCGATGCTTTCAGTGGTCATTATCTAATCACTTTTGGAGTCTCAGCAGCCAACATTTGGACCCGTCTCTTTCTTTGGTGTTTAACCAGACATTTTGACCCACCCCCGCTGTCGTATAAGGCTCCACTATCAAGCTTCAGCTTGGTAACTGTAATGAACCGAGTGCTCAGCGAGAATGAATATGCGATATAAACTTAACCCGGAAAAATAAAACACTGGATAGATACAGACTGTCAGTTTGTCCAGTACCACAGTTTTGCCAGCACACGATACACAAGTATCTGCATCTAGTTTTGATACGAAATACAACGGGTGACATAGATTTGTAGAGCTATTAGGAGATGTGAGGTGTAGAAGTGGGTCTAAAAGAGTCTAAAAGAGTTTCAGCTGCTCTGAAGGACAGAGGGAGCTCATTTCACCACATCAGAATAGAAATGCACAAACTGTCTTTGGTTTTCTACCGCTTCTGTGTGGCAATGATACAACCGTATTGTTAGGTCCCGAAGTTTAATTGTTTTTGCATGCTGTTGTGTGTGTGTGTGTGTGTGTGTGTGTGTGGCAATATCGCTATGGAGTAGCAGAAGCAGAACATTTTAAGAACATAATAATGTTATTAATTGATAAAGTGGTCAGCAGCTCAGGGTGTGCTATGTACAAACCTTTCATCTTGTGCTGCGATAAGAATTACACTCAACTATAAAAACATTGCAGTGCAGTGTGCACACCTAACAGATTAACTCCCTGGTTAATCCGACGCAGGTATCACAGGATGTCGGCACGCAGCGTGTGACTGTGACAGTAAGGGCTCGGTTACACTCTCCCAGACAAAGTCCTTATTAAAATCAGTAGCTGTCAAAAGCAATTTTTTATTCGATTGTATGAAACGTTCTTTTTTTGTCTTCTTCCAGGCTCGTTCAGGGTTATGCATTTTTGGTGTCCGAATTTTTGGTATTTTGAGGGTGCTGCTTCAAAACCCCTCCGTAATGAGTCCCCGTAACGCTTGCAATGAGGAACGTGATGCAATGAGGAAAAATCCTACTGTAGCCCCCGTGCTGAGGTGAACCAGAGGGATGCTGGATCACACAGAGGTCACACACATCTGTGCTTCAGCCTTTCTCTTCCTTCCTGCGGTCCTCGATATCGACGTCTCTCAGATAATTCACGTTGACGTCGTAATCTCGTCCTTATTAATTGGGTTTGTGGCTTTGATAAACAGCTTCGGTGGCCCTGGGCCACATTGGACTCTTGCTGTTTGTTTTTTGTGGCTGATGAATTACGGTGGGTGCTGTTTAGAAATTTTGCAGTGCCTGTATTTTTAATCTTTGCCCTTGGTACACTTTTGAATCGCATCTTTGGTTTTACACTTTATTTGTTTGGCGATCACTTATCTTGTGCGATGTAGATGGTCATGGTGGCAGAAGTATGACCCCATTCAGCGCCTCAACAATGGACATTGATTTCTCTCTCTATGTTTCCAAGATAAGTTGAGCAAAGGACTGAATGAAACCAAATAGCTTCCATTTATATATCATGGCTTCGTGTGCAGATTTAATCTTCCTCCGCGCTTTTCACGGCATCAATAGACAGCTTTATTTTGTTTGAATAAAATTATTTTTAGCGCTCCTGCTTATCAGCAAGTGTCCCGTGTCGACAAACAAAATTGGAACGGTAGCCATGTGTACAGTAGCTTGTGCAGACAAAATTGGCTGATGGTGAAAAGAGTACAGGAGGAATGGAAAGTGACAGAGTGTCTAAAGCTGTAAGCACTGTGGAAGGTGTGTTTGACAGAGCGAGCGCACGCACGCGCGCACACACACACACACACACACACACACACACTCACTCAGAACGAGCAGCATACGAAGGCAGAGCGTGGAGCTGCCAGGAGTGTGTTCCTTTGTTCTTGCACCTCAGCTGGTTACGCTGATGAGACCACATTCTCCATGCTCTTTGATTCCAAGCCAGAAATGTAACCGTCAACTTGAAGATCAGTAGTGAGCCTTTTTACTGTTTTGTGTGATAAAACTTTTTAAAATTATTAGTGGGTGCGTGGCAGAATGAGGTACACCATGCCCTGCTGCATCACCATGATGGCATACTTAGCACAAAGTAGGATCATTATATATTAGGTCATATCAGCGTTCTGTTGAGTTCTTCTAATAGTGCTGCTTCCAGTTTGACTGATAGTTCTAACTGGTGTTGTACTGTTTGTAATTAGATCATGAAGAGAACAGCTGGATGTTCTTGTACTGAAAATACCTGCTGTTTGATTGTTTAGAAATAACTGGGTCATAGTTGCTTGTTCGGCTGGGGGGGGGTGAGAAACAAGAGGGCGTTACAGAGTCCTGTCCTTTTCCCAGATCTGGTGTCCTGTGATAGATCTGGGCCAGCTACGAGGAGAAGGATGCGGAGGTGGTGGTCCAGGTGAACGAGCAGAAGGGCTTGTCGTTCGCTATCAGGTGAATCACAGACGCTGTCAGCTTGTGCACTGACGACATCAGGACTGATGGCGTGTATAAATAAATACTCCATGTTTTCATTTTAGACATGATAATTTTTAACAAATCTCAGCTTTCTGTTGAAAACAGAACTGGGTGAGCTTCGACTTGGTGAAATATTGTATTTTGTGATGAATACGGCAGTGGCAGCATAAATGCTGATTATCGGTAGCCTTTGGTTACAGTGTGAGTCTTCATCACTCAGCCGCTGCTTCTCTTCGTGGCCATAGACGCAAACAGCAAAGTGTTAAGTATTCATGAGCGAAGCCACACCAGCAGGATTCGCATCAATCACACGGGGCATTTAGTTAGGACACGTCACCTCGGTTCGGCTGCACTTCAGTAGGACTTTACGTGCAGCTAGTTGTGTGCTGGGACGTCCTTTTGATGAAATCCAAATTAGAAGTGCCACTGCTGTCTAGTCCCTCACGAAACACCTTACAAACACTTGAGTAAAAACGATGGGGGCCCATTATGCAACAGTTGCCTTTGTCTTTAACCGCTCCACTCTGGGGACTGCCCTGTGCCGGCTGAGAGACCTCGCCCCATCTATGGAGGACATACAGTACTGTGTAAAAGTCTTAGGCACCTGTGGGAAAAATGCTATAAAGTGAGGACGGTTCCAAAAATAATGCCATGAATACTTATTAATCAATAAACCTTCTAAAAAGTGCAGGAGACAAAAAAACCCTCAATCAGATCAATATTTGGTGGGACCACCCTTTGCCTTTAAAACAGCATCATTTCTCTTATGCAAACTTGCATGCAGTTTAAGGTAGAGGTTGGTAGGTTCTTCCAAACATTTTGAAGAACTGGCCACAGTTGTTCTGCAGAGTTTGACTGTCTCTGCATGTCCTCCCAGACTGACTTGATCGTGTTGAGATCAGGGCTCTGTGGGGACCATACCGTCTGTTGCAGGACTCCTTCTTTTTGCTCAAGATAGTTGTGTATGACTGAGATTGAGTGTTTGAGGTCATTCTCAGGCTGCAGAATGAGTTTGGGACCAACCAGAAACCTCCCTGATGGTAGATAAGAATCTACCTGTACTTCTCAACACACATTCAAGTCGCATGCCTATGACTTTTGTACAGTACTGTATGGAGTCTGTGTGGTCCCTTGGAATTAGTAAGGGGACCAATTTGCCTTCACAATGCTGGAAACGTGAGCGCTCAAGGGTGTACCTGTAGCCCCCCGTTGCATTGTGGGATAGAAACGACACGCTTTGTGCTGTGCTATGAAGTTCTATTGGCCTCAGTGCATTTCATGTTATCCAATATCCATGCAAATGAAGGAACATATATGTTGTTTTTTTGTACAAAACTGCTCAGATAAACTGTGAGTGCTGACACCAGTCGGTGAGAAGCTCAACTTGAGAACGGGCGTACACCAACCCTGGGTGTTGAGAGGTGGAGTCAGGGGGCGAGCAATGTCATGCCAGCGATGGGCCGCGCCATCTGCACACGCATCCGTCTGCAAATTTTCTGACCTTGTTGGCTTATCAAGCCACAGCGGCATAAGGTGGAGGTGGAGGAGCTGCCAGCCGATCTTCGTGGCGGGGCACAATGACCACCCAGCCGTGTAATTGCTGATGCCCAAAAAAAAACACGAGATTCATGCACTCCTTTATAGCTGCTGTGTCACCGTCTGACAAGAGGGTGTTTATTTTTGTTCCTTATTTTGATGTTGAATACAAAGTTTGGGACCTTGCCTAACACTGACCCTTGACTTCCAGCTGTAGTGTCCGGTGTCCAGTACGTTGCACTAAAGATCGCGGTTTCGTGATATTTTCTATGCTGTTACAGTGAGTGATGTGTACAGGCTACATAGCAGAGGATATACAGTGGAATTTGAAAGGAGGTGTTTTATGTTCTCCTCATGTACGGTTGCTAGGGCTTTATAACTCGGTCACCCATGTACTGGTGTTTTTTTAGCCACATTAGTAGCCCAGCCTGTGAAATACTCACGTTCACGAATGGCATAAATACTGTGAAACCCCTAGACTCTCAGGGTGTAAATCTTATTTCTCTACAAACTTTTAATGTGCAAAAAAAGGGCGGTGCTAACTGTGGCGTGTGGCTGTACAGTGGTGAATCCGGCGCCCCGAAAATTATCGCAGAGCTAATTCCGCAATAAATAATTCCCATTCTAATTCGCCAGAGAGACTGTCACAGGTATGCTGTAGCAAAAAAAGAAAAGCTCCGCAGTGATTCATTGGCAGTGCAAGTTCATCACCGGGTTTCAGTTTCCACAGAATCCAGCGCCTACCTGCCTTTTGGGGGAATATTCGGCCAGCATCTTCATCCTCATGCTTCCAGGGAGCACGGCTTGGTCTGCAAAATTGTGCGGGTGCCTTATAAAACACGTTATCACGTTGCCTTGCATCAATTAATCCATTTTTAATGTTTTTTTTAAACCTTTTAGTTAAATGTAGGTTTTAAATAGTAGTGCTGTGCACTTGGATTTGTTTTAGCAAATTAATTTTGAAGGTTTTTAGTTGTAGTTAAACATGCAGACTTTCACACCCTGTAGTATACTCCAATGTGTGCATGACTAGCGCCACACTTTTTAGGAGCGCTGTAGAGACTCGGCTGGCGGCGGATAGTTACTCGCGTAACTGTGCTTGTTTCAGAAAGCCTTTTGCTCAGTCTTGGCTTTGTTGTAACACAGCTGAAGGACATCTCAACGCAGGTCCATCCAGTCATCCACTTCGATGTCTTGCACAAAACTCCCACAACTGCATTACATTTACGTTGTACACAGAACTCCCTACAATCCTTCAGCCGTCTGTACACCGGAACAGTGTACCACACACCCATACATACACTGTGGGTAATTTAGAGATACCATTTCACCTGAAGCATATCATTCAGCTGTGGGATGACAGCAGAGAATCCAGTGGAAATCATCACGAGCACAGGGAGGACCTTCAAACTCTACGCAGACTGAACTGGGTCCAAATCCACATTCCGACACACAGCCCAGTGCCTGTGAGGCACCCGCACCACCCGCTGTACCCCTGTGCCCAATGATGACTCGGCAAAAGTCAGGTTGTCTGCTGCCATTCGGTGGTCCTGATGTCCCCTAACAGGCCACTGGGTGCCAGAGGAGGGTTGCCGGGGCTTCCGTTAACTGCGGCCATCTCTTTGAGCCAAACCTCTGTGCGCTGCTAAAGATTGTACTTATTTCTCTTTCGGGATTTTAGGACCGTAAAATTATCTTTATCCCCCACTTGGCGCTGTGATAATTAATTAATTAATTAATTAATTAAGTTGCATTATTACTTTTTTTTTCTTCCCCCAGCAACCAGGCTTACATAGCTAAAAGCGTGACATTCGCATCAGTTGACACAGCAGTTACCACGGCGACCCCAGCCGTCGAAACTGCAGGCGCTGCCATTCTCCGTAAGCCATTTAACATCGTGCCACAATCAGAGCCGCGTTCCTCCTGGGCTTGCGGTCAGCTCAAATGTATAAAGAGCCTGTCAAAAAACACCGAAATGCGATACGGTTAATTAGCCGCGATGGTTCTCGCTGTAAGAGGCCAGTGTTGTACAAACGTGAGATGTACGCAGGATCTTCTCTTTGGCATCACCCGCAGGAATGAGCAGCAGACCAGTGTGTGGCTCGATGGCATTAATGAAAATTTTAATTGCTACAGCTGAAACCAATTTGGTGAACGAGTTGGAGTAATATGGAGAAGGAATTGAGAAGATGTATGACCCGGGTCCTTGCCCCAAGTTTGAGAGTCTCATTGTCGCGACGGTCGACCCTAAAGCAGATGCGTGCTGGTGAATCTGTATTAGAGTGCATGGCGGCGTCTAAAGAGCCCCTGGAAAACTAAGACCTTCAATAATTTGCATCTTATTCTTATAAATACTCTGAACCTTTTCACATCCTAAATAGACTTTATTGTTAAAAGTTTGCCCTGTTATGTCTCTTCAGAATTGGTCCTAATATGTCCCCTAATCATCACCACAGCTTTGTTCTCAGTCAACGGAAAGGTTGAAAATAGGAGAGACCGGTTCACCTGAGCCTTTGTAAAATCCTCCTCTTTACCTTTCTCCTGCTCTCTCTCCTTGCCCTCTGCCCCTTTATCTCTTTCAAAACACATATAACTCTTCTGCTCTTTTTGAGTGTTTATTAGCAGGCCACAGTTTGACGAAAACAGCGTTTAATACGGTTGTGCGTATGTTTTTGATTCACATCAGCAGAGTCACAGTCGGTCAAAAGGTTGGGAGGTGCGTGCTCTGGTCGCTGCTTCAAACGTGTCATCCCTGGTGTCCGGATTGTACAGAGCGGTCAGGAAGGACGGGGAGGTCTCACTGAGTGGCCCTTCAATGGGGATCATTGCATTATAAACCACGTCCTTCTCCAGGACTGTGTTGCTCGGCTACGTATTTGCTGTAACCCAGTTTGCAAGAGGTGACATTGCAAAGATCTGACCTCATTTATTTCAGCTGCTAATTCAAAGCCATCCTTCATTTTCTTATGTATACAGTCTCTCCCACTTTACAGAGGTAATTGTTCCTGACAAAATCCTTTTAGGGTGAAAAAAGGCTCTGGTTCTCATCACTTTGCACTTTTGACTGTTTTTTGGTCATTCACCCATGTGTATATATAACTTCTGTTTCAGCTCGTGATTTGCCCCTACCTTCCACTACACTTAGTTTTTAAGACGTCGCTGTTCTGTTTCCATCCTAGTTTAACCTAAGTAGTTCAAATCTCTGGTAGAAGTAACAAATGCTTTTTCTTGTCAGTTCACGAGGGGGTAGACAGGACACGTTCTCCTTTTTGCAGTTTTTAATTAGTCGGGTTAAATCGCTAAGAGTGAAATATGTGGCTGGAGTGAAGTCGTCACGCTGTGTGGTTGGTCTGGTTTGGAAATGAATTTTCGGGGCAGCACCATGTTATATATTTAATGGACTCTTCTAGAGCAGAACATAATTAGTTTCTCGGTCGAAAGCCTGTCCAGATGTGTAACGCTGGCAAGGGCAAAAGTTGGGAAACGGGCCTCTTGGCAGGAGGCCCCGGCATGGCGACCAGTTTCTTGTCCTTCACACAGTGATTTACTGTTTAATTTAAAATCCCTAGTCATCACCTTTGGCTGCCACACGTTTAAGCTCCAGCCACGATCAGAATTTTTCCCTTCCTTGTCTGGAACTGCTAGACAATGGTGTGAGCTCTGGATCCACAGAATAGTGGCGAGCTCCTTGCACCATCAGAGATCTTAGCACAGAGCAGAATTGAAACCTGGCACTATGTAATAGTCTGGAGCAGCCCAGGAGCTCCACAGAAAGGTAATTACACGGTTATATTGCGAACGGCTCACTGCCAGCTTCCACCGCTCAAGCGCTGCGGCGGTCGGCAGACGCCGCACAGTCAACTCGAAGGTGCCGGCCAAGAAAGATGAAGCTCGTCCAGAAAGAGTACTGTTTTGGCCAGTGAGAATCATCTTCCCATCCACCCTTTCTCCAGGCTCCTGGTCCTAAACAAGGTGCAGGCCATCAAATTTTCTGTTTATCGTAAATTGCCATTTTTGCCATGATAAACATGCTCAGTTGGCTCTGGATTTAGTGAGTTGCCACGTTCCAAACTGGCACACAAAGCCAACCCATCACAAACATACATGTGCGTGCCTGTGTACTATATACCGTGTGTCTTCTTGCTCCTTTCTGTGCTTCGCCACGGACCAGAAGTTGTTGCTCCGTGAGATTTGCATATAGCGTAGCCTTTGGTATCTCCTTATTATAAAACATCACAGCTTCACATGCACGTCAGTACCAGAAGTGGAGAAGCAGATCATTAACCACACTACCTTTCCTCATCGGTTTATCCATATCCCCGTTCCATAGCTAACACTGAGACCGAGGGGATAATGTGTCAGGTTTTTGGCATCACTGATTTACTGCTGGATCTGGGTCTCCATGTGAGTCAATCGTTCAAGCAGCATCATATGCCAAAATACATCATTATAAATGAAATTAAGAGTAGTTTGGCCATTAATTTTAGTTTAAAGCAGACACTGGCCCTGTATGAGGTAAAGATTGCAATTATCATTGTTCGCTTTCGTCGAGTGCGTTCGCTGTAGCTTGGAGCTGAGAGTCCATGCAGAAGCAGGTAATGCTGTCATTATATTTAAATGACTTTTCCTGCTTACTTTTGCCGTGTCTTGGCCCCAGTGACCTCCAGTTTATTGACCATTAGTGAGTAAACAACACGGGTCCCCATGTCGTGTCCCGTGGATCCGAATAAACAGCTCTTCAGGTGGCATGCCAGACGTTCTAGAGGTCAGCTTTACGATAAGGAGGGTAGGGATCTATTTCAGAATGATGTCCCCTCTCATTTGAATCAGCATAGCACCCAGGTAGACACCTTACTGTGTCTGACGCCTTGTGCCTGGGCTGTAACGTGCAGGTAGGTCTGCACAGTGTGCTTCTGGTTCTGCAAGCAGTGACTCAGCAGCACTTGAAGAGCAATGGATGTCCAAGAGCCGTGAGGTTCAGAGAGGGGACAGTAAACGCCATCTTAGGGCTTCAGGGTTCTTACGGTTCACAGAGGGTGAACACAGGCCTCGCGCATCTGTAGCGTTGAGCTCCACTCCGGACCATCAACTGCAGACACTCAAAGTGATTTGAATTATTGTCGTCCCATACTACCATACTGTTGTTTACTGCAAACTAACTGCTGGGTGCTGCAACAAACAGGATATTTTTGAACACGCTCAGGAAAATGCAGTCAAAAAAAAGTAAAAAATGTCTAAATCAAAAGTTCCTAAAAGGACGAACCGTCGTGGCTGTTAGCATCCGGTACTTCCAACGTATGCGTCGGTCTCATTTCTCATTCCCGGCGCATTCCTCAGTTAACCACCCAATATTTCTCCACTGCTAAATGATGTTTGTAGAGGGAGCCGCAGAGCGACAGCTAACTTAGCGTTCATCTCAAATGAAAGCTAACATGCAGGATTTATTCAGTATTAAACATCATTAGGCTGTTTATATATTTATATTTCTTTGCATCTTGGGGGAATATCGAAGTGCTATTGACAGCTGTGGTGCAGAAAGAGAGCCCTGGTTGTGTAACACTGAAACACTGAAGGTGCCACATTGCTGTCCTTGTCGGGCGATTATTCAAGCAGAGATGGGGCTTTGGCGTGTAATTCAGTGCCAAAAGCCACTACGCCACCCGCTGTCCTCGTACAGTTGTTTGATAACAGATGTTATCAGTTGTGGTATTTTGCACAATTTTTGATTCCAAGTGGAAAAACTCCCGAGGTCCTGACCAGGCCTCCCTCTGCACATAGTGGCACCCGTTCCCAGAAATCTGCACTGGCTGCTTTCCGCAGGCTCTTTCAGGGAGTAAATGGAGTGTGTCGGAGTGTAGGCACATCAGCACGCGTGATCCCCCCTGCATTCGACAAGAGGCCATTCGGCCATTATCCAGTAATACTGAGGAAACCTTTCTTAATGCGGCCTTCGTCCGAATGCAAATAAGAACCCGGTCGGCTTCATTTAGGTGTAGGAAGCTTCTTTTTTTCCTCCTACTGCACCTTCCTCTATTTTGCAGGATTATAGTTTAATTTTCCAGTCAAGGAGTGCACTACATACCAAATGCTGGGCGTACGATGGCTGCGCAGGTCAAGCGAATCGAACTCTGCGCATACTGGTCACCCTCACTTACCGAGGCCCTCGGTTGCACAGCTGGGGCGGATCATATTTTTCTAATAGTTTCGGGAGATTTAAAAATGTGTAATTCCGATTGCTTTGTGGTACCGTATTCTCTGGTCCAACATTTATTAGCATCGCCTGGTATCAGTTCCCTGCTTGGAGGAATATCTGCAGCTGCAGTCAAAACACGGCGATGCTAAATTAAATGCATAAGTCTGTAAGCTGCAGATGTCTGGCTCTAGCAAACATTGCAATGAAAACAAAATATCCGACTCAGCCCAGCGGTTCAGACTGAGAAAGCCACAGATGTTTGTTTAGTTTTTCAAATTGCAAAATGTAGATTTGGTAGCAGCACTGACTGCTCAGAAAATGCCGTGTGATGCAGTGAGAAAGTTCTCTCACGCATTAATGCGGCACATGAACTTTTCGTATCATTATGACCGTCTGCCTTCTGGTTTTCAGCAACCATCGCTCTTGAAGAACGAGACTGAGTAGTGTACATGTCCCAGGGTGCTGGACTTCTCTTTTGAGACCGGTCCTATCAGTCTCTCATCTTGTGAGCTTTATTTTGTTAAACCATGAATATTGGTGAGATCGTTTTTTCAAACGTCTCCATCTAGGGGGCACTTTTGCTTGTGCCTGATGCTTTTTGGATCGACTCTGGAGCTCCATAACCCTGCGCTAGACAGGTGGTTACTGATATTTTCAAGAACTGATAATGTTCATCCCCTAGAAGAAATGAGTTTATTAAACCCCTTCACAATGTAAGTCTGCCTGTCAGGCGATTTCACAGAAAAAAATTAACCCCTATATAACTGTGTCCAGTGCTTGCAGGTCCCAGAGTTTCCCGAATTTTTGTCAACTTTTTTTTTTTTTTTTGCAAATTCCACCAAAACAAATGTTTGTTAAAGCCTGCGTTCGTAGCGTAAGGTATATGTCCTGTACAAGAACACGTTCAAGTTTGAAATCTCATTTTGAATGTAACGGGTCGGTGTCTTTAATGAGATAATGGTGGGCATTATTTTTCCCAACCTTTATTTATGCATGAGGATGCTTGGAGGACAAGCTGATTAACTTCTCGACATTCTGCAGAGCTCACATTATGCTGTCAACAATTTGATTAGAGTCCCTCACGGTTTGTTTGTGCTTATTGCGCTTCATTGCTCCTGGGGTCTAAATAAAATTAAATATGACTTATATATAATTAGGGCCATCAAAGGTTGTCAACATCTTAAGAAGAGAAGACGTTGCTTTTTGGCTATAAAATACGAACCTTTGAACATTGCGCGAAGCATTTATATAATGTGTTGATGTCAGTACAGTTTTCTCAAATTTAACACTGAGCCATCTAACAACAAGTCTTTGGCACACTGGCAACTGTGGTCTGACAGAATGTGGATGTTGCTGCACGCTTTAAAGGACCTTAGTCGTCTCAGAAAGTTTAGTCTGCTCCGTCCTTTTTATACAGCTTCTGTGTTGTGAGACACGTCCAGGTAGCTGTTGATGTGGATCCCAAGCTACATTTAAGATTGGACCACCTCCACATCTACACCCTCGATAACAACTGGGCACAAGGGCTCCTAAACGCGGCGATGATCAGTCGGCTCCTGCGTTTCGCAGATGTTAAGCTGGAAGCGCTTTCACTTATAGCACAAAACAAAGTCCTCAGCCGCCACGTTGAGAGGATGAATGTGCCGGCAAAAAAAAAAGATGCAGAAACTGAGTATGGTGCCATCGACAACGAGAAAGCCGTTGCTGAATTCATGCTTTGCCGAGGCAAAAGAGGGTCCAAACCACTACTTGTGTGTGCCTAATAAAGAGGCCGGTGAGTGTATTTGCCCTTTTTTTTCCACAGCACGAACTGGTTGGGTGTTAATCCCGATGTAAGCTAAAAACAAGATGGCTTACGTTGTTTGAATTCGACTTTGATTTAATTTCCCCTCCTTTATTATCGGGTGGCCTTTGACGTTTAAGGACACTTCACCCCTCATCCAGAGGAGGCGGCCCTTGGCTCAGTTTGACACTAAAACTCGGGTTTAGTGTTACAAAGTGCCTGCTGTCACTCTGCTTCGTTCGCAGTCGAACTCTAGTTCTTACTAACGTCCGCAGATGTGGAGAGAAGCGCGCCCGGCAGCTTGGGAGCTGTCACCCGACGTCACAGCGCAGCAAACGGCCTCCTTCGTACATTGACCCCTCATGTCATTCATTGGCATAAATCCTCAAGCTCAGTGATTGCGGTTATTGTACTGCAAACCAAGGTGAAATTTATCTGATTTATTTTAATGACGGGCCTTACTTCCATTAGCCGTTCAGAATACGCCAAGAAAAAACTCAATTTCTCTTTTTTTTTTTTACCAAAGAGAAAAAGGAATCTCTTATTGTAATATTCTTTTTTTTTAATTACTTTTCTTAATGAACCTTTTAGCATGACTATTTGACAGCACAAACCGTCTGATCTCGCGAAGATTAGGCAGCTAGTTTGTTAATGGATTTTTGGTCATTGATTTGTTGATGGGTGCCTTGAAGTTTTATTAACAAGCGTGGTTAACACAGAAGACGGCCTCAGCGAGAGTTCCCGCAGTCGGCCCCACCGAGGCCTTCGCCGTGCTGCTCGGTGTGGTTTAAAAATGTCGTAATGTGTTGACCGTGACGTCTCTGGGGGCGTACTGCTGATTTCACTCGTCATCTTTCTGTGGCGAGATGATGGGACATTTTTACATTTGCATTTACCGATTTAGTCGATGCTTTTCTCAAAAGTAACTTGAAATCATTTTCCAATTTACAGTACTGTGCAAAAGTGTTAGACATGCAACTTGAATGTGTGTTGAGAAGTACAGGTAGATTCTTATCTACCGTCAGGGAGGTTTCTGGTTGGTCCAAAACTCATTCTGCAGCCTGAGAATGACCTCAAACACCCAATCTCAGTCATACACAACTATCTTCAGCAAAAAGAAGGAATCCTGCAACAGATGGTATGGTCCCCACAGAGCCCTGATCTCAGCACGATCAAGTCAGTCTGGGAGGACAGGCAGAGACAGTCAAAGTCTGCAGAACAACTGTGGGCAGTTCCTCAAAATGTTTGGAAGAACCTACCAACCTCAACCATAAACTGCATGCAAGTTTGCATAAGAGAACTGATGGTGTTTTAAAGGCAAAGGGTGGTAAAACCAAATATTGATCTGATTGAGGTTTTTTTTGTCTACTGCACTTTTTAGAAGGTTTATTGATTAATAAGTATTTGTGGCATTATTTTTGGAACCATCCTCGCTTTATAGCATTTTTCCCACAGGTGCCTAAGACTTTTGCACAGTACTGTATATAACAGGGTCTCTTTTTTAACATATACAGTTTAGAGTGAAGGAAACAAAAGGCAGCAGCTCTAACCACTATGCCACCCTAGGAGTTATGGGTAGCTGCTACTATAAATGATGGGGTGCCAGTGGAAGCCAGAGACTGGCGTCCTCACTTTTTGTGTTGGCCGAAATCGGAGCTAAATTTCCCACTGCAGCAGCTCCGCATTCATTCATCACTTTGACAAATGGACAAAATGGCAAGTGTTACCATCATGCACCCAGGGCGGTGCCAGTCAGCCCATCACAATGTCCCCTAGGCTCCACTGGCCCCTGCTAGAGTTCATTCTGCCAGTGTGTCGCGGCATGTTTTACCTTCTTGACATTGCTAAATGAGTCACTCTCTCGCACCCGACGTTCATTACGAGCCGCGGCCCAATTACACGGCGTACATTTAATTCCCTCCGCTGCTTCTGTGTCTGCATCTATTCGCCTCCCCCGATCTGATTTGTCAGCTTCCGAATGAGATTTGCAGCTGCAGATAAAGACGGTCTGGGGCGGGTGCCACGACGACTGCAGATCGGGTGCTTGGGCTAGGGAGTGTTTTGGGGGGTCCTTTCGAAAGTAAGTCCGCTGACCAGTCACTACAGCACAAGCAGGGGTTCAAACCCAAATCCTTCCACTGCAGCGTAACAGTTCCAGCCACTATGCCTCCTGTTGCCCTCTTCTTAGTAAGACAGTATATTTCTGTCCCACAGTACATTCCCTAAGCAACCTTCTTCTTTTCTCATTTCAGTTTCCATCCACAAGGAGGTTGACAAAGTGATGCTCCTTTATTTCTTTAATTGTATCGTACAATGTTTAGAAAAGTTTTGAATTTGCTTGCCTTGTGTCTTTTAATATGTGTTCTTCAAGAAGCATCAAGGAGCTCAAAGGGTTCTGTGTGCACCTGAGCAATACTGCGTGTTTTAAACACTGCAATCTGGTGGATGGAAGTGGCTCTGGCCAAATAGGACAAACTCAGAAATGATGAGCTCCTACAGAAACATGGACTGCATAGGAGCCGGCCACCTTCTGGAAAACACCGAGATACCTAAACTGGTGCCCAAATGCAATTATCATCTTTAAGAGTACTGGCACAGTCACACTGCCTCAATGAAGACTGTTTCAAAATGAGATTGGGACATCAAATTTATGTAAAACTTGCGTAAACTTCTGGAAAGTTGCGTGGTTAAGCATCTCCTGATGGTCATCTTCACGGCCAGGTTGGGTCGCAGCTTCAGCTGTAAGCGTGTGCAAAGAGACATGACGGCACTGTTGTGTGTGATCAAACCACGGCTGTTACACAAATAAACCTGGACATTCGATGGTTTAACTGATCAGCTGGTCTGCTGTTATTCTGAAGGTAGAACATCTGGTAGACGAGACCGGCTTGTCTGTCTTCAGACACCGCTGTCCATTTTTAACTTCCATCAGGGCTGAGTGATCGTTCATGTCCTCCCGCATTTCTGTAAACCTCCTTCAACTCGCACTATAAAGGTGCCTCAAACAACGGCCGCTATTTCCAAACTAATGTGGGGTTCTTCAGTCATCTGGCACGGGAGTTTGGCAGCAGCAGAACATAACCGCTGCTGCCGAGCCATGTGGGGCTGAGACAGTGTGTTGGGAGGCAGCAAGTCTCCACGAGGTGTAACACGTGACGCGACCCCCTGCAGTACCATTTGGCTGTCTTTGAGCCACATGCCCATGTTTTCACAGATGTCTTCTTTGGTGCTGTAGAAGCTGCTGAGGTTCAAACCAAACCGAAATAACTGGTGTTTGAAATACCAGTGATTTTTAGCCAAGCGTGCTGTAGACAGCAGTGGTTGGGGCTGCCATCTTCCACTCAGATGGCCTAGGTATGAATCTCACGTCCTACTTGATCAGGGTACTTAACCTGGATCAATACAGGAAGACCCACTCTGTAACTCTGCCAGTATTGAGTAGCCTTCATTTTCATAAAACTCATTAGAGGCCTGTTTTCCTGCAAAGCGCCGGTGAGCCTTTCCAAAGTGCTTCCCCTCTCCGCCTCAGCCCACATTAGCTAATTGTTTGTAACGTCGGCTGCCTCTTTCTCCTCGGCCTCCTTTTTCCAGCTCTTCGGTGTATTTAATTTTCTTCCCGAGTCCAGCCGTGATTAATTGGTGTCGTGACGCCCGTCCCTGGTGGGTTTGGTCCGGCAGCACGATGTAGTGCCTCCCTGTTTCTGCCCGCTGTGACTGTCAGAACACGGCGACACAGCAAAGAAGATGGAGAAGAGGACGCTCGGAGACTTACAATAGGAATACTGCTGCTCTGGCAACGTGGCCAGATGTCTTAGCCAGTGCTGGAGATGACACACACGGGAGTACAAATACACACCCGTAATGGCCGCTGACACTTTGGGAAGACACAAGGTCCCGAATGCCACCGCAGCTAATTTGATAACATGCAAAAGTCGATGGTGAACAAAACGTTTTGCTTTCCTACCAAATGCAAACAAAGGCATTTGGTGCCACGGGGTCTGTGGTTCTCCCTTCCCAGCATGGCTTCCTGTTCTTGCCTTTCTAAGGTGGAAGGAAACGGGTTAAGGAACCGTGTACACAAGAGCACGCGACAAAGACATGCACAATTGTGCATGAATATTTTAGAGAAAGGCTCCTTTACAGCGTCAGAGTTGGGGTGCGGTGCAGAAGGAGAGCTCAAGCAGATTTTGCTTTATGAATCATTAATGAGCACAGCCCTCTGTGGGAATCTGTTGTTCTGGCACGGGCCATGGAGATCCTTCCTCTTATCCCACTGGACTGCTGCCAACGCGGCGCAGGCCCGAACAAGCCCTTTGGAAGCGACCTGCGTCTGAGTCTCCTTCTTACCAGGGGAAACATCTTCGCAGGGAAGCCGGGCGTCAGACGCATCAGTTCGTCCGTGTGAAACAACCGTGAAACCAGCCCGCGACGCAGAGTCGAGATTCAGGCATCACCGTGGGGTCTCGCCGGAGCATCGGCGAGTGGGCGTAAATCATCTGCACTGCACTTTCAGGGGGGTTAAAAGCCAGGCGAATGTAGATGGGCACAACTGTCATCTTTAATTCGGCAAATATAAACAAGTGTCTGCGGAACCAGAGACCCCTGGCCCTTGCTTGGCCTATCCACTGTGTGCGTAACCTCCTCCTCTAGAGAGGGCCACGGCTACGCAGCGCCATATGCGTCAAAATCACAGGGATCAGTCTGTGAAATAATGTGAAATACTGATCCGCTACTTGTTTCCATCTCCCGTCCCTCCATCTTAAAGGCACAGAGCGCAAGTGAAGACGGTGGCGTCCCCAGCGAAGGTATGTGCATTCTACGTCAATTGTGGAAAACTAAGTACACGTTGGAGTTAAAATGTATGTTCATCATTGGCTGTATTGTCCAGTTTGCAGAGATGATCGTAACTGATGGTGAGGAGCCTTTGCAGCACATAAGTTGGGTCCAGTGGTTCCCAAAGTCCTCCGCAGTCCTGCACTGTCCTGGTGACCCTCACCGCTGCTGCACACAGTGTTATTGATCAGTCATTTCCACACACTGTGTTTTCCCATATAGTTGTATTGAATGAATTGCCGCCTAACAATTATTTTCAGTTTTAATTGGAAAAAGTGACAGTCAAATTTGCATTGAAATGAGTCTTTTTTCACAAAGATTTAAGATCTTAGTGTCCACCATGGCCCTGCTTCATTTTGTAGGTAAGCTTTTCTTAACTTTTCCAGGTTACAGTGCCATCTATAATATGGCTTTTCGATAAAAGCGCCGCTTAACAACACACAAGTGCCGGATGTGAACGATGCTCGAACATTTCAAGCGCGTGCGGAGCCTATATTATCCTCCGCTGTGCCAACAATAATTTTGGTTTTAGTAGTCCTTCATATTGTGCCAGTGAAGTATTCCCCCATAACACTAATATTTCCATTTTTCAGGCCGTCTCTTGACCCTTGAGAACGCCCCGGGACCACGGCTTTACTGTGTTTGTTATGTAACTGTGCTGCGCTCCCTCCTTTATATAAATGTGATGCAGTGACTGCATGAGCTAAGCAGGTCCGAGTCAGACTGCCTCCCCCTAAGGGCAGGTGACATGTTGTGTTACAGATGTGTGACCCTCCCCGAGGGTCACTCCACTCCCATGAATGCCAAATGCATGTCATACTGCTGTGGCTGGACACCCCCCTCCGTGGGGGAAACCCATGCACGCAGAGCGGGGTGTGTTAGCTAAGCCCTTCAGGCAGCTTCACTCCGCTGAGTGGTTGAGACCCCCGGCCAGGCGGCACTCAGCATGACAGTCGACTTGCGACACAGAATTCCCAGTCAAGAAAAAGCAAGACTAAAGTATGATGCAAAACCGCTGCCTCCCGCCATCATTAAATAATCATGTCTACCCCATGTTTAGCCCTCAGACACTTAAGGGTCATGTTATATTCATATGGGAATGTTCTCTGGGGAACCCACTTCTGTCCGTCGGATTGCAAAAATATTCAGGCGTTTCATAACAATGATGAGTTTTTTGACTTGATCAGATGATAACCTGTCCTCCTGGACTCGTCCTTGGCTGTGGAATGGAAGTGTTAAAGCCCATCCAGATCAATACCTTAGCCTTCCTTAAATGTTTGCTGTCTGTTAGTCCTAGATGTTGAGTTTGGAGTTTATTTACTGTGCCTGTTAGCTGCCCATATGGCGCCCCCACACAAATGGAGCTCCTGCTCAGCCCTGCAGGAGGGTGCTGAATGTCACCTCCTTCAAAGCCTTTTGTCTGTTTATCCCCTTCTCTCGGCGTCCATCCTCCCGAATGCCACACGACCCTTTAAAGTCCCGTGGCCAGCGCTTCTCGCAGAGACTCGAGCCAGGGTGCCTGCAGCAAGAAGGGGGCGACCTGGTTGCCACATGTGGGCCGCCACCCTCCCATTTTTCAGCAGTGCCTGTAGTTTCTGCCTGATTTTACTGGAGGGTAAATAAATGATTGTACCGTGGCACGTAGAGTAGAGAACTGAGATGAAGTGCGTGGGGCCGACAATAATTCCAGCAGATTGTTGACATGCTTCTCTCCTTCCCTCCCAGCAGAGAGACGGTGCCTTCAGACCCCTTGACAGGATTACTGACGGCGTTCGGCATCCCCGTCCTGCCTTCCCAGGCCACAGAGCACGACTTCATCTACATCCAGGTGCCCCAAGATGTGAGTAGCCAGTTCCTCTTGCCCTGTAGAGCAGCTTGGGAAAGTGCGTGAAGGTGTGTGCTGTTCCTCTGAGTCGCATCCTGCTGTCACTGCTGGAGCGTGTCACATCAACACATGCAGAACCGGCACATCTCAGCTCACCCCAGTAAGTGCCACCCAGTGCGGTGGAGTTCTTCTGCAGCAGGTTCGCAAAACACATCCTGTCTGACCCCCCACCCGCAAACGCTTTGTCAACGTGTCACCGTGCGTGACAGCCACCTCCCCCTGGAGGCCCTGAGCGTGGGCACACTCCAGCCCATCCACAGGTGGACCTCACACAGCCGCCACCAAATCACGAGTCCTGAAACGTTCAGCCTTCCTTTTCTCCCCACAGTTGATATTCATGAGCCCCTGACACTCACAACCTTCACGCCCAGAAAACGAAGCCGCCGCAGAAGAAGCTCGAGGCAGATAAAGGATGCTTGGCACTGGGGCACAGCAGCATGCAAACAGTAGTAGTACACAGAGGAACTGCAAATACATCCTCTTGAATAAAACCATTCCAGAAGATTGCAGTAATTCACAGGTATGATCACACAGGGCTGTCTAATCTGTGGGTGATCAGATGTTGCTGTCACACAGTTATGACAGCTGTCAAAAGTTAAATTTGCTCTCAGAAGAAAGTTAACCATTTCATTCTCCCAAATATGCCCAGGGAACTCTAGGTGTGGACCACAGCACCGTAGCAACAAAATTAGTTAATTGACAAATTAATTGACAAAAGCAAAGAATTTGGGTTGTAGTTTAACAAGAAATAGCACTGCACACTTTTTTAATAGTTTTTTTTAATAGTTGAATGAGCATCCTTTCTGTAAGCCCCAATCACATCACATTCCTGTTTCCCAGCCACCGTGGTGTTGGAGACATGGGCAAAGTGAAGCAGGCTGAATTATTTCCTGAAAAAGTGTCCCCAAGGACGAATCGCTTTTGCGGTTGCTATGGAGACGGGTCCGCATGCCCCGGGGGTGCCGTGGGGGAAGCCCGACAGAAGGTCCCGGCGTAGACGCCGAGCGCTATTCCTGTTGCATTGTGATGGCACGTGAATAGATGGGAGGTTTATAGCAGTTCTTCCATGATCTCAGCATCATCGCAGCAGTCCACCTACGGCACCTGCGTTGCACGATCTCCCAAGATCCAGCGCCGCTGAGTCCTCTTTCAAACCAAACCCTCTTTGTAGACCCTTCAGTTTTTGGGGCGGTCAGTATGTTCTAAGGCCGGTGACTGTGTGGGGCTGCTGTGGTTGCTGTGGATAAATGCAAAGACCCAACTAAAGGAAAAAATGAAGCCGAGATAATGGTGGAAACAGTAAGCACGTTGGCCAACTGGCAGCTGAGGAAAGGAAAACAACACAGTGAAAGTGATGAAGAATAAGCCCAAATCATTCTTCTTCCCTTATTTATCAGGACAAAGTCTGAAAATTTATATTCATCAACTGAACGGTAGATGGAAAAGTACAAAAAATCAAACCGTTTTATGGCCCATCACTTTATAGGACACAAGCAATTTGACCAGAATTTCTGAAATGCTACAAACAAAAATGTGCAGAAGGGCTTAAAACAAAAAAAATGCACAACTCTAAACACGGAAAGCAAAGCGAACACTGTCACTCTGAAGACACGCACTGAACTGCAGCATCGCCGTCTTAATGTTCACCGGGTGTTTTTGTCATCACCCGTCCCCGAGGTTATATGCAACACTTTAAAGGCACTGTCCTCTGAAAAGGAGGCTGGGCACTAAAGGGTGAAGGTGGCTGATCTGATGAAGATGGCATCAGACTAGGGACCTGTAAGACTGCAGGGGTGCGCTGAGCTCTTGGCTTTGCGCGGTCCCTGGCAGCAAGACATCCGGCCAGACCTGGTCACGGTGGAGGCGCGGAAGGAGAAGCACCTGCAGAAGATGGTGGGTGACACGATCTCACGCAGCCTTGTTCCTCCTACACACAAACTTTTCAAAGAATTACGTAATTACTGATAATTGCTCTCATTTTTACTCACGAAGTGAGTTTACTTACTTGAAATTTTTTCATCGGCAAATTCAAAAGCTGAATGCTGTTAAAAATTTCCGGTTATAATTTATCCGTCGCTTTTCTCCGAAACGTCCCGTAATTTTCAGCCGCTTGCAGTGATTTTATTTGGTCGCATGGCCAAGGCTGCTACCTTTGGTGATGAGCTATTGAACCTCACTGGTCACTGACAACGAGAAAGGGGAGGGGTCCCGCAGTTGAGCCCCCCCATGGGTGTCTCCTTTTGCACCACCGTGGCTCCATAAGCTCCTCTGTGTGCTGCACACTCATTAGGCCGCGGTACTGCAGAAAGACAAGGGTTCGCGTTGCTGCCACGATGCTTTGAAGACAAAGATGGAAGGGGGGGGGGGGGCAACATCGTGCTAATAGCAGACAGTGCAGCACAAAGCGAGAGAGCGTGTGCGACGTCTGCTGTGTGCGAACGACACGCCTTTAATGGCTTACAGAGAACTGGCTCATTTCAGCAGCACGTGTAATTTGGGAGAAGCCACGACTTCACGCAGATGTGTGTTGTCTGTTCTTCTCGAATATGCTTTGATTTCTACCTTTATGTCAAATCATTGCTCATCTTGCAGAAATCACTGGGTGCAGAGAACTGCAGAGAGAGCAGAAAAAAGAAAGAAAAATGGGAACTTTAAAGGGAGAAGAAAAATAGTTTCCCTACAGTGATTGAAGCCAAGTTTTTTTGTTTTTTTTTTTGTCTTGTGCACCATGGCGGCGTAAGGTGACTGTGACAGGACAGATGACGGTCCTCTCAACCCCTCCCCATTACATCAATTGCCCCTCATCTCACGGTAACTCATCCCACCGCAGGATCTGCGATCAACAATCTGCTGGCAGAAAGGACAAAATAAAGACCTTTCTGATGCCCTCCTGTCCGCTCATCAGGCATTCGCAAACACGTCGCTCGCCTTGTGCGCAACACAACACTAAAGTGGTGGTCAAATACTTCATCCTTTTTTTTTTAAAAGCTCGGGCAGCAGGTGGTGTCACAGTTAAAGCCACAAACTTCCACTCAAAGAGCCTAGGGTCGAATCCCACCTCCGGGTGTAGCATCTTGGGTTCCTATTCCAAACTACTACGGCACAAATTACCCTGCTGTGTAAATAACCGTAAGTCCCTGTTGTTAGATAAATATGAACCTTCGCCAAAAAATGCCACCCGTTTCCAAACGGTTTGCGTTCCCCTTGTGTAAGTGCAGACGTCCTGCGTTTTGAACACACAGCCCATGTGGGGTCCCGGAGCTCGTGCCCCTCCCTCCGTGACCACTTGACCGAAGCCCATTGGTCCGTCCAGCGGTGGCAGTCAACAGGACAGACTGGTTCCACGGTAGCGGCGGTGTGTGACTTTGGCCTCACTGCTGCCATGTCCTGCTAGTGCCACCTCCCCAAATCCGCACTGAGTGTACAGTGTGTGTACAAAACACGCAGTTTTTGCCGAGCACGACTGTTAAGTTATATATACCAGCGTTGCTGAGAAGAGACCTCGGTTTAATTTAAAGCCCAATCTCATGGAAACGATCTTGCTATCTGCTGCCCATATTGAACGCTCCACTTCCAGCAGGGAGGATTACGCGGCTGCTGTCACTGCACGTGAGTGAAAAGATAAATATGTGTAGCAGGGGAGTCTGTTGTACACTTTCGCTGTACTGCTGTTATCGTATGTATTTATTCTAAGTATCCCGATCAGGATAAAAGGCCAGGAAGGTTCCGGAACTGGCCCAGCAGCGGGGATGAATTATTGAGAAAGGTGTCGCTGGGGACGGGGCGGCGACGTGACGTTTTCGCCGGCCGCGATCAGACCGACCCCCGCGCGGTGTGGTGAGCGCCCCCACCAGCCCCTCTAATTACAGCGCGGTGTGGCTGGCGGCCCAGGCGCCCCTCCTCCCAGGGGCACGCGGGCCGGCGGTTTGCTTAGGAAAATGTCAGCTAATCGGGAAAAAGGGCAGCGCACACCATTATTCTGAAGTGTGCCTTTCCCAGATATGCGCTCGCACAAGAGGCCGCGCATCCCTCCGTCCCGGCCTGACAGCGGCATCTCTGTTCCCGATTATCTCAAGTTCCCCCGGGACGGCGCCCGAGGACGGCTGGGTATTTTAAACTTTTCCTTTCTGCGTGCTGCCCGCCGGTAATATTCACCGGCACTGTGTTGTTATACGTTCTGTCCGGCATAGAGCAGCACCAATTTACAGACAGCGTTCACGTTTAAAGGAGTAAATTAAATGACGGATGTGCTTCTGAAGCGAGAGGGTTGCGTTCAGTTGAAATAAATACACTTTCACGCAGCTTTGAGTAGTTAATGATGAAGTGACGAAGTGCAGGTTAGTAGGTGGTGCTTGTCTGCGTCTCCACTTTTAATTGTATGACACGTTGAAGCTTCTCTTCCGCAGTTACTGTCCTCCAGCAGCACCTCCGCCCACGTACTTCGGAAGAAAGGCGATATGTACTTATTCTCACCACTGTGAAAAAACCTGGGTCCAGATCTTCTCCTGGTGGTAATGGAGCTGCCGTTTCTGCTGCGCGCCGTACTTCTGCTGCCTTTTCGAGGTGTGCGTGGTCGCCCTCGGTCAGCGACGCTCCAGAGGAACGTTCATTAACTCGGCCGTCGCGGTGGTTGGGAGAATATTCACTGTGGACAGGATCTCACCCTGTTGCAGGGTTTCTATTTTAATCGTTTTTTAACTCAAAACAACATTTACAACCATTTACATTGGTATCTGGCTCCTTTCAGTTTGCTTTATTATCTGTAAACCTTATAAGAAGTGCGATGGTAGAGATACAACCCAGTTTATTTACTGTTCGTATGTTATAATAAAAAAGTAGCATAAAAATTTTGCTAAACATTTTTATCGATTACAGGTAAAACTAACTTAAAATGAAAGAAAACTAAACTTTTTTTTTTTTTTTTTACAAATTTCTATTAAATGCTAACTGTTCGCTGATTTATGCCATAATCACGCAGAGCGTTCACTATTGTTGACGTAGACTGTAGCCGTAAACACTGTGGAAGCGAGTTGAATTAATCCGCTCCCAAAGTCGTAGGTGCTGTGGGTGAGGACTGGGTTCAAAAACAGAGGTGCGTGTTCTCTGCAACAGGTCTTTGGGAAAATAGTAATAAATGCGTAAAAAAAGGACGTTTGTGTCGTTCGAAATTCACAACCCAAATGTTCCAAATACGAGGATTTAGTGTATATGTAAATACCGAGTGTAATTCTTTGGCACGACTGCTGCACTTTAAGCCCAAATTGATGCTTCTATGTTAAATAATAGAATTACTGCTTGCGGTGTAGCCTGACACTGTTGCCGTTGCCGCTGCTTTCAAAGTGGGCTTTAAGGCCTATAAAGGAGCTCCTGCTTGCACTCCAGCGTTATGCTAATTTCACAGGGCGTTCAGAAGTCTTGTCATAAATCGTACAGAGCTACAGTAAATGGGGCTATTTGTACAATAATTACGCACATTACAGTGTGACATTCATTCTCACCATTATTTACTTGCATTGAAATCAGGTGACACAGGAATGAAATTTTAATTCGGGGCTGGTTTCTCTTGTCTGCCTAATGCGTTTTTGCTAAGCCTGTTTAGCGCAGCAAAAAAAATGCATTTGCGAACATTTGTCCCCACCGCGATAAGACGCATTGTAGAAGTTAATGAAGGTGGAGGAAAACCCGATTTGAATGCTGTCCCACAATCCTCGCGAACGCAGTTGGACTGATCTTTCGTGCTGGTGTGAGTAATGACTGACAACAGCCGCCCGTCACAGTCCCTGCTGCTGTCGCCGCTCCCGAACGTGACGCCCGAGGTCGATTTGTGCCACCTTATGAACCAGCGTGGCAAATGTTTATAGAAACTTGCTTAGTTATGCGTTCATTTAGCTGACAGTTTTATTCAAACTAGCTTAGCGTGTGCGGTGCGTTGATTTACGCCTTAATGCAGCTGGGTGATTTTTACTATGTCAACTCAGGGTTAGTCCTGTGCTCATGGCGGCTGCAGCAGGAGGTGAGATTTGACCCCGTGTTCAGGCGGAGTACAAGGCGAGGGCTCGTTTTTAATTCCTCCCATTTTCTCCTCTAGGTTGAGCCAGAAGTTCCTCAGTGAAGCTCTGTAATGTTTTCATTAGTTAATCAAATAGCGAGGAAAGTCGGAAGTTCGCAGCATTAAGTCGCCAGTCAACGTATCCTTCCCACATTTGCACGCGCTCTTCCGTGAAAGCACTCTGATGAATTTTAATCTCGAGACTTCTGTCGTCAGACCTTTCTTCTGTTCGCGGTGTGAAAAAAAACATTAGAATCAGGTTTAGAGTGGTGAGGAGAACGGTTTGCATTACTCCCAGATTTCGACAGTGTGCAGGACCAGCGAAATGGACTGGATCCAGGACTTTAAGTGAGGTGGCTCTGGTCGAAATTTGCCACCGCCGATGATGTTCTCGCTTGTTTGTGTGTCACAAGTAGTGTTTTTGTTTTACACATTCGAGAAGCAGCTCCACGGCCCCAGTTAATGTCCGTCTAAGTGCTTTTTGTATGTTTTTATGCTGCTTTGTTTGGCTGTGCTGTGAAATGTAGGCACAATTGTAGCTCCTTATTGGCTGAGAAGTTTGTGGTGCCGTGTTATGTCACTACGGCGCGACGCGTCGTATATAATTATAGATGACAGAATGTTAATAAATTATACATGTTTCGTGGAGCGAGGATTGCCGCTACCTTCATTAGTATCAAAAATAATAATAATCTTGGCAACATCAATTATGATTCTCTCCCAACACAGAATAAGTGATGCATAAAGATCTTGCTTGATGTTTGAGAAGATTTAGACAGAATGTATGTGCAGATATTGAGCGCGAATTTTAATTGCCTTTTTCTGATCCAAAAATAAGCCTATTGTGGCCTGGCAGTAGGACGGTGTTTTTCAGTAGACCGGATGCAGGTGGCACGGTGGTTACTGCCGTCACCTCGGAGCTCTAAGGACCCAGGTCCGGATCCCACCTGCTGCTACAGAACTCTTGATACTGTTATCTACTCGAATTTATACAGCAAAGATGGCTGTATGAAGAGGTAGATCAGCGTAAGTGGTATAACTGTACAGGTCCCGTTGGAACAAAAATTGTCTGCAAAAAACAAATGTATATGTAACGTAAATAATGTAAACCTTCAGCAGGATGGAATGAGAGCCTGTTTAGAAGCAGTTAAGTAGCTGCTTTAGAGACGTGGGCAAGCGGGGAGGAGAGCGCCGAGATATGTCATAGCAGGTCTCATCCTTGAGGAGCAGAGAGGCATACTTCATTATTGTCATGTAGGTGCAAATAAGATCCACAGAACTCTGCGTCTCGCTGCTGCGAGGGAAATCTGGGGGAATGAGCGACTGTAATGAGCGATGCTCGCGCTGAGCGGAGCCATCTGGAACGACGCCGCTTCGACACGTCCCACTCGACGTGCTTCGGCGTGCTTCCCTCCCGAGGCTTCCCGTTCCCGGGTCTGACGCCGTGCCGGTGAGCGGCGCTGCCCCCTACCAGCCCCAGCACTTCAGGGTCTTTCCCGCCTGGCACCTGTGCTTCTGTGTACCACCGTGTGAAACGGGAAAGGTGCCGTCGGGGTGTGGGGGTGTACATGCATGCTGGCGGAGGAGAGTACTTCTCTGACGCTGTGTGTAGACACAGTCTTAAAGCTCCACCCACCCACCCACCCACCCTTTCTGCTCACCATTCTGTCCCTTCAGAGGCCGCCGAGCTTATTGTTTACCACATCCACCGTGGTCAACGTTGACGGCACAGTGGGGGGGGGGGGCAAGATGTTACAAGGGGTGTCATGTCTTACTCTGTTGGGGTTGTGGTAATCGCGTTTAGCAGTACTGGAGCGCAACTGTTGGAAGGTGTAAGTTTTTTGGGAGGTGTCAAGTAGTGAGGCTGCAGACCAGCTAAGGGTCAGCACTCTACAGGGTGTTAACAGCCACTTCGGTGGTGGGTGCCCTCTGCTGCGGTCAAAGTGAGCATACCGCAGTCCCGTGCCACTGACACACCGATCCATCCCACTCCGAGGTTTCGGTTACGTCGCATCGCACCGCATTGTAGTCACGGTTTGTGGTGACAGCTGAAGACCTCGCTAGCAGGCAGAGCAGACAAGCGCCTCTTAATGTGAGAAGTTCTCCCATTGCCGATGAGCCACTCCGCACCATACCGCGGTTTACAGGGCTGCTGCCCGTTCTGAGTGGCACGAGTCATTGTCCATCTGTCAGGGACTGGGCGAACATGCGTGTTTCTTAAATGACTCCACAGACCATCTCTAAGTGAACACAGTATTGTTCAGGTTTCAGATGAGCATCGAGAAAGTGATTGAATGTTTTCATTGAGGGAAAACACGTCAACCAGGTACCGGGACCCTGTAAAAGTGCCCTGTGTGTATCAAATATCACTTTATCCTAATATCGAGAGTTTCCTCCCATGGCAGAATATTGGGCTGTGGTACAAGGGGGCTGAAAGAGAGTGTAAACCCAGCAGGAGCTGGTTTAAATATCTGCTTCAGGTTCTCATTATTTACATTAATTTATTTACCTGGTACTTTTTTCATCGTAAGTGGTTTACAACGTTAAGCTTCTGACAATGGTTCATCCATTTATACAGCTGGTTTTTATATTACTAGACAAAACTCGGGTAACTCGTGGACATTACAGCAGGAGGTGGGATTCAGACCTGCCGCCCTCGAGTCCAAAGGCAGCGGGTCAGAACATTTCATTACCTGCTGCCTCTTCGTAGTAGATTAACTAGAGTTTAACTGAGTAATGTTCACAGCTGATGTGACATTACTGCCACGAGCTCAGGATGAACACACGAGATTCACGCTGGCAGACAACAAACGCTTCCTGCGCATTGATGTGTTGTTTAGCGTTGCGCGGCTGCTGCGAGATAAGACCTCGGGTCGCCGTGCCGGCTTCCGACGGCCCGCTTGTCCGCCATATGGTGCGTATCAGGGCCGTACAGCTGGCTGGCAGCGGGTCCTCTGAAGATGCTGCAGATTGAGCTGGATCGGTGGCGAAAAAATGGCCGTGAGCCCTGATTCATTAAAGGGACAATTTAGCACGACTGAGTGACTCCAGTTGGAGTCCATTCACTTTATATATGCAGCACAAAGCGGTCGAAGAGGAGAAGGACCTCTGGTGGGCACGGTGGCGCTTGTCCGTTTCAAGGATTCAGCACTTTTGTTTTGTACAGAAGGAGGTGTTAAGGGAAGCTGCCCCACGGTGCTCAAATAAATGTGCGAAAAAGCCAACCGTATCGTACAGCAGAAGCGCACGGTATCGGGATTCAAGTCTCGAGTTTTTCATCATCGCAGACAGTGATGTGCCGAGGTGCTGAACGACACCTCCCAGAGGAACCACGGTGTTGTCGATTCTCCTTTCCAGCCTCCCAGCCCCTGACGGATTCCTGGTTCATTCCATCTGACCGAGCCCCAAAGTTCTACACAGCAATGTCTGGCAGGATAAACACACAAAAGATCTGAAGACCAGCCTATGCAGAGCTCTGAAATATCACAAACAGGCCATCTTCAAAAGGGAGCTCAGTATCACAGGGCGCCTGCAGATCTTATTGACTCTCATTGACGCCTAACTGTTGGTTTTTCATGTGGAAGCAAAGAGGCGCCGGGCGACTTGTCTCAAAGGATGAAAGGCACGTGACGGTGATCATATTAACAAGCTTTACTGTCTACCCCGCCAGGCCTCCAGGGAGAGAAGCATGACACGCTTTCAACATCTGGTCCACCTCGTGACAGCTGATTTCTTGTTTGTGCTGTCATTAGCTCTTAATAAGACTTACACGACATGTAGTGTTCCCTCCCATAATGCCATCTGTCACACACAGTGCTGGCCACTCCCACTGCTGAAGAAGGAACCCATTAGATCCCTAGCGTAAAAAATAATCTCTGTGTCTAAGGTGAGGCAGCCGAATTTACAGAATCGCTGATGTCGCTTTGGAGAAAAGGTTCAGAGAAATATTGGAATACAACTAAAAATCCTCTTTTATTAGTAAAGCGCAGTGGGATTATAACACGTACTAATAGTAGTATAGTAATAGTTAACAGTAATTTATTGGTTGTTGACATGCACTCCAGCACAGGACCACGAAGGAGTTTTTCACTTTGCGCCGGACATGGAGATGTCCCGTCTGTGGAAGCCAAGGACACGCTGTAAGGGTGTGTGTGTCTGTGTGTGCAACCTGCAAGTCTTGCGTTACCCTCCAGGAGTATTACTCTTAAGGCTGTGTGTGTTGCCGTTACCGAATGACGGATGTGATCAGGAAACCGACCCCCTGCGTCGAGTGCGCTTCAGCCCCTGGCGAGGCGCCGATTTCGGTGAAGGTGATTGTCGTTGCTGACGGGAGACGAAAGAGCAGCCTGCCTTGTTGTGGCACTTTGCTTTTCATCTGCGTTTTGCAGGTAATTGATAATATCCAAGGTGCCGAGTGCGCTTTCTGTCACCACCGGGTCTCTTACTGGACGTGGGTCCACCGAGGACAGTCCACTTCAGCCCGCTTGGCACGCAACCGCCGTGGCAGTGTTCCTTCTGCCGGACCATCTCCGTCGGTGTGTCGGCACTGTAGCCAGCACACACCTGTTTACAGGAGGGCCACGAACCCCGCTGTCGCCCGACAATCGCACTTTTAGAAGAGAAGCGGCGATGGGTGAGCAGGGCAGGCGGACGTGTAGGCGGGCCCAGCCGACTGCGCCGTCTTGTCTGAAAGGGCAGGAGTCCACCAAGACCAGGGTTTGTGACTGACGCGCTGGAGCACAGGGGCTACGACCACGTGGCAGCGTGGGGATGTCAGTGAGATCGCAAATGAAAGGCATCAATAATAAAGGGTTTTGTTTGCTCCCTTTTGATGCCGCTGTTCCGCTGAGGTGGCTGGTTAACCTGAGATTGAGCACATAAGGGAGTGTTTTTTCTCACTGTCTTCTGCTGCAGGCGTTCTTTAAGGCCAAACTTTGCCCGTTTTGTTAGATTGACATTTATTAGAAAAGGCTTGTTTTGTTTTATGTAAGCTTTTTGGAAAGAACAAACGTCCAAGTAACCGAGTAAACATTTATAAGTCCGTTGTGTTCTGCATATGACGCAGATGTCAGGTTCCCTCATCGTGTTTTTGTTTTCTGTTTACTTTGTTTGGTGTTTCAGCTGAACTTATGGAGATACGGAGACTTCCGTGCTGACGATGCCGATGAATTTGGCTACAGGTGTTAAAGGAGCATTTCAAGGGCCTTGAGGAAGACACTCGCAAAAAAAGACCAGTCTTGTCCTTCTTAGTCTTTCCTTCTGAGTCTGTCTCTGTCTGCATGTCCTCTGCACCTCGGGGGCTTTTTTTTCTTCCGTAGTAACACGCTTTGTTGGACATAGATGGGAGGAGAAGCCAGCAGAGCAGCCGTGTTCATGTTGCAGATCTTAATTTCAGAATTGTGACAGAAGGTACATGGAGCCAAGTCAACTGCTCACTCCTCTTAAGAAAATTCTTCCCAAATTTAAAAAAATTCTATAAACATGTATTATAAGAACAAAAAAAGTTTCCCTCCTTTTTTTAAGTCTTAGTGTTCAATAAGAACAGTTCTGTGTCGGAGTTGCCAGGACGAAGCAGTTATTCCTTCCGTGTTGTTTACAAACAGCGGCCTTTCTGCACCGTGGTAAAATCAGGGTTTGTTTTCCCAAGGTGGTCCTTATTGTTTTGTTTTTTTTTTTTTAAATCTTTCATCGCTTAATAAAAATGGGCAAATGCCAAATGCATACCTCCCATCAAGGTCATGTTTATTAATACTGAAGGGCCCGGGGTTTCATGGACATTCACTGAATTTTCCTCTTTTCATCTCGAGTTTAGTTATTAGAGCTCAGAGCTGCCAACTGTACTTTTCCATCCTTCGGTGTTTGCTGCTCTCCACATTCTGCACGTGGCGTCCTTCATGAGAAAAGGCATGAATTGAAAGTCTGTTTCTTTTATTAATCACCTACCGCATGATGTCCGCTTAACATGTGCAGTTTGTGCTTATTTAAATCAATTATTTAATTGTACACATTGATTTAACCCTAAGTGGTTTAAAACGGCAGCTGTGTCACTTATGTGTTCCCTTCCGAAGGGCAGACGCTCACGTTTTGCCTCCACATACACCGGGCAAAGGCCTCCCCAGCTGCTGCAAAATGATCCGAACATTCAGGAGCGCACGCACACACACACACACACACACACACCAACCCCCACAGCTTTTGGTTGAACATCCATGACTATTACAAGTGTTTATTCTTTGTACTGTGTAATATAATGTTGCCGTGAGTCTCACTCCTTTAAATGTCACTTAATATTAAAAGTCACACACTTAGAATATGGGCCTGCTGGCCACACAAAATCCCTCCCCTCCTGGCTGGAGCACTCGTGTCTTTGAAGTAATCGAGTTCTCATTTTTGGGAAGAATGACTCAGTTTATCAATTTCGCTTTACATTCAGTTTGACTGGAGGACCAGCTGTCTGCTTTAGGTCTCACATGTGCCGCGACCCCCGTCAGAGCAGTTCCTCTGTTTGCATATGTTAGTCAGTCTTTGCATTGAAATTTTAATGGGTTATTGATCCAAGAACAATTTTTATGGATTTTTTTTTTATTGCTACACAGCCACTATGGTGTTGCTGTCCTTGGAATGACTGCCGTTTGCTTCTTAACTTTTGACTCTTTTCCACGTCAGTGTTGTTTATTCGTGGCATAACCCTATTAAAATGTTTTGCCGGGAAGGCAGGAGACCCCCAGGTGAGTTCAGTACCGGCAGGAAAAGCAGGTCATCCTGTCTACGCAGTGCTGTGCCTGGTGCTTCACCACAGGCCACTATCACACACCAGCCATAAATCCCCAATCTGCACCGTCTTCACTCATCTGCCCATCTAATTGTGTCCTGTGATGAAGTTCCCCTTTGAGCTTCTCTGGAAAATTGAATTCAAAAGCTGTGACGCATCTAAAACTCGGTGGAAGTTTCTGTGGAATTTTAAGCAGAAAAAAGCCGTTTGTTTCAAGTGCGAGACATTGCTGTGGGTGACAGGAGCTCAAAGATTTACGGAATTTTCGCAGCTCTTCAGAAATCTGACGGCGAACCACAATTAATACTGTTACATGTCGAAATAGCCAAAAATCTCTTTTTCTTCAGCATCATCCCTTATGAAAACTCTGAAAAACAAAGCCTACTTTATTTAGACCTGAGTAATATGCTTCCAACTAGATTTTGTTGTGGAATAAAGTCACGTAAATGCGGCCACGGAGACGCGTCCCCACGGCGGCTTCCGGAAGCAGCGGCTCGGCGCCGAGGGCAAACCGCTCACGTGCACACCTACACACGCAGTCATGATGTGGAGGCCCTCAAAAATGGCCCTGCGGAGCTCTGTCACTGCGTGGTTTAAATTTAGATCTTGTCAAATGATGTGGTTTGTTATTAAATCCGGATCTTTCCACCAAGTCATATCTATGTCTAAACATT
The DNA here is from genome assembly GCA_900497675.1 of Arapaima gigas. Classification (NCBI taxonomy): domain Eukaryota; kingdom Metazoa; phylum Chordata; class Actinopteri; order Osteoglossiformes; family Osteoglossidae; genus Arapaima; species Arapaima gigas. The sequence continues at coordinate 317,635 of UFQX01000512.1, forward strand.
TGTTAGTTTCAAGACAAAACTTCGCCGACATTCTCAGCATTTCTTCACTGTAGTGCGTAACCCCCCCCGAAGAAGACGAATTGTGCTCTCGTTTTTTCCCCAAGACCATGCTTCTTGAGGGTGTTCTGGTTTCCTCCCACAGTCCAAAGGTATGTGTTAGAGGTGACCTGGGGTGACCCTAGTGTATGTTTGTGAGAGATTGCCCTGTGATGCAGAGCCATCCCAGCCAGGGCGTACGCTGCCTTACAATCTAGTTTACGGGATAAGCTGCGGACCACAGCGAGGAGCCGTTAGTAACGATAAATGGGCGATAAATGAATAATACGAATAAACCTGGATATTGGGGGAGCAAACGTTTCTGGGGTCCTTTTCGGCGGGCTTTATTCACCCTGCAGAGGGTGGCTGCTGACCGCTCTGCTCGGCCACTCGGTCCACGAGCGGCGTGTCTGTTGCAGGTGCTCTTAAACACATCTAAATCCAAGCAAGTTTGGAAAACTTTGCTGGGCGCCAAGAGAGACGACGCTCTGGAGTGGAGCCGACGTGGACGGTCTTCAACTCGCTTTAATTGTATAATGAGTCCTCCTGGGGTCCTGCTTTGCGTGGTGTGTGTGTGTGTTTGTACAATTAAGAGAGATGTTAATAATTAAGACCCTTTAAATATAATATCAGAAGAGGAAATATTAAAAGGATGGAAGACAGATGAGCAGAAGTGGAACGGATTGCCAGAGCTGCACTCTTGTGGTTAAGTCCGATGCATTCATAATTCATTTGTTATTTCATAACTATCGTTTTAGGTGCCATAATTCAGTTAGTACGGCGCCCTCTTTATGTAGAGTAATTTCTTTCTGTACAAATGTTAAAACAAAGCGTGTGCTGCTAGTACATGATTTAAATCCATATACCTTGTCATGGTAGTTTTAAATCTGTTATTCGGTGAATAGAGTTGTGAGCGTGCCGTAAAGGTTTATTTTTTATTGTGCCGAACGTTTCAGTAGCTACATCTGCGTACGTGTTGAAGTGATGCATAATATGCAGAGGGTCGGCAAGTAATATTTAATTCCACTCTAAACATCTGTGGTAGATTCTTAATAAAAAGGTTGTGGTTCTATGGGCAAAGCAACGAGCGTCCTCTCTTTGTAAATGGAGAGCATCGCCATCCTTAAGTAACACTACCTCCACATTTGGTGTTGCATCACCAGGACCCTAGAGACAGGAAGATGCCCCAAAGGATCCGTTCCCCGTGTCCCACCACGCAACCGGTCTTCTTCCTCAAGATGTCCTCTGTGGCACAGAATTCTGTCCCACCCACTTCCCACAGCCACCCTGCGTCTGACGCTCCTCACCAGTATCGCTGGATGTCTGGGCACTTTGCTCTGCATTACAGACAGGTGAGTTCAATCCCTCCTCCTCCTCTTTGACTTCGACTGGGCTTGGAGCCTCTCAGAGTAGCACCTTTCTGGAGCTGCTATAACAGCCTTGAAAGAAGCTGTGCCTTTACCTTATGCTTTTCTACATTTACATTTTGAGTCAAGTACACTATTGTGAATATAGCAGCACCGTGTAGCTTCACGAAAGTTCTTTCATCGGGCTTATTTTCTTGGAATTTTAGTCGTCATGGAAAGTTAATATTTACAGCGTAGGTGTGCTGGATTTGTAGTTTGTTGACATTGCACTCTACCTTAACACCTCTACCTTAACATAGAGCGGTAGTCCAAGATATGACCATTCGGGTCACAAGAACTCAACTTTTTGAGGAGTTTCATCCCATACCCCTAGTTCAGCTTGCAAGGCTTTTCTTTGCATTTAAATGCAGCCTTCAGGCAGCTGAGCAGCAGGATCTCCATGAGGACTTTGCGCTTAGCTCATGCTGCACTAAGTTCTCGACCTCCATCACCCCTTGTTTGCTAGGCTCACTTTTTACTGTTCAACTTGTTCAATGAGTGTGAATTCATTTCTATTGTTTTATTTGATCTGTCTTCACTGTTTGGCTTGTTTTTTAGCATCAAAGGTTGACATAATATATAAACATTGAACATCGTGTTTGTGTACATTTTGTTTGAGAGTGTGTTAGCGTGCGGTAGGTAATGGCTAGGAAGGGTAAACAGTCATGCAGTATTATAAAGTACAAATCCATGATGGAAAATCTGCCTTGTTATGTTCTGTTGTGACAACTGATGTTACCTGTTGAAGTGACAGGGTCCGATTTTGATGGGATTTTGTCACTTTCGGAGCTCATGTATGCCTAACTAGTTTCAAAGCACATAAAAGCAAAGGAAAGGTGTGTGTTCATCTCTGCACCACTGCTGCCCGTCCACCTGTGACGGTGTAAAGAATCCGTTCGAGCTTCACGTCGCGCGTCCTATAGAAAGCCATATCGTCCCGTCGTCATTCTTATTGTCACCGTGAGCTTTCGCAGGACTGTCCTCTCTGTGCTGTAATTACGGCTGCCGCCGCGACACAGCTCTACATCCCGGCAACTCGGGGAGCTGCTCTGCCAAACGCTGTGGGGAGCGGAGCTTCAAACGTCTCGTTCTTAATCTAGCAGAGCCGCAGAGCAGCCCCGGGTGGGGTGGGGTGGGGGGGCGCAGCTCACAGAGCCGCACTTCCCCTCCGCCACGCTGCCGCAGTAGATCACAGAGGCTCGCAGGCCTCCCCACCGCTCACAGCCACCCCAACCCGCACTGCGGGACCATCTCATTTCATTTTCTACCTTTGGGCATCTTAGTGGGACAGCAAATGAGAAGATAATTCTTGTGCTCTAACAGCAGTGCAGTTGGCTTTCTATTCCCCACGTTAGGCTTTTGTGTTTTATTTTTGAATTATTTTCAACAGTACTGCGATTACCTGGGAGACAGTAGTGAATGCGACGTGTTTTGAATTGCAGATGGTACCAAGTGTGGTGTTAAAAGATTTGAATAGTGGCCATTTTTTAACCTAAATGCCCTCGATATACATCACCTGCTGCAGCCGGGGGGTCGGGATACAGCACAGCGGTTGTCGCTGCTGTGTGTAGACTCCTCAGGTCCCGGGGTTGAACCCCGCCCCCTGCCATAGTACCCTCGATCGAGGTCCTCACTCTGAATTGATACAGTGAGCATTACCCAGTATTATCGATGCGCGTATTACTGTAAGTCACTTTGGGGAAGAGTGTGAACCAAATGACTGAATGTAAAATGTGAATGGTTATCATAGACCGGAGAGCAAAGAGACACCTCTGAGAAGGATCTGTTGAACTCCTTTAAGCGTCCTTCACACTGGTGTGTTTGAGAAGCTCTGTTGTAGGAGTCTGGAGGTGCTGTCCACTGGCATATCCACTCCCCACCTGGAACATGTGTCTCCCCGCTGGGTGGCATCCAAGCCGCTGAGGGGGACGGTCCTCATTGCCGCTCTTTGGCGTGAGAGACGAGGTGATTTTGTCCTCCTCTCCTGATCCTGCTTCTCCATGACAGCTATAATTGCTCAAGCAGAGCTCCATATTAGCAGATGCTTTCGGGACTCCTGCTTGACTTGGTTGCCTGGCAACACTAGGTAGACCTCCATCTTTTCTGGTGCCGTCTTTCCTTTCAGGTGCACGCCATTGCAAGGAATGGACTTTCATTCATCACAGCTGGCTATTAACTGGATCACATATAAAATATGTAAGTGAAACACCTTTAGAGGCACATCGCATTATGCATCAAATTAATAACTTCAGCACTAGCTGTGCTTGCTGTTTCCTTCTGTTCGTGGGAAGTAGATGTTCCTGCGCCTCGTGCCTTTTGCAATTCATGAATAACTTATTCATAATTTCATTTTAATCATTTTAACTATATGTGGACGATTTTTGCGGGAAAACTCACACAGGCTGGTTTAGTGGAAGATCTTCTCACCTGCTGGCTGTATATGGTGCAGGAGGTGGGATAGTGGTCCAAGCCAAGGTTTGTGTCCCACATGCTGCCACAGTAGCCACGATCAAGGTTCTTTCCCTGAATTGATGCAGTAAAGGTGCAGTAAGGTATCCTCTGTTATTATATTGGTAAATCGATGTAAACAGTTCAGTACACAAAATATCAAGTGAGTAATATTACCCAGGAGCACGCAATCTTAACCCGATGGAAGTGTTATTAGTGTCTGGAATAGAAATTACCGTGTTTTTACCGCATCTTTGACGTTGCCTTTTCTTTATGTACTCTAATGTTACCAGTATTTGACTGGAGATGCTCGTATCTGTCAAAACAGCTCTCAGGTTAAGCACATGAAAACGGCTCCATAGTGCAAACACGGTGACCTCATTTCCATATGCTAATGAGCTGTTGTCTCGCGTGAAAAGTGTTGTTCGTGGCAAACACAGGTGTTGAGCACTTTAAACACCGGCGTTTGAACTTCCAGCAGATGGGCTGAGTTTGTGTTAAAATCGGGAGATAAGCACAGGAGGGTGAAAAACGGACTATCACTTCCCACGTACACACACTCCCGTTTGCTCGGCTTGCATGTTGCAGCATTTCTTCTCCAACGAACGCCAGAGTCCCGTCATGCAGCTGCATGTCTGTACAGAATACTGTCAGTTGCACTGTCCCTGTAACGCCGGCGGTCAGGTGTACTGTCACCATAACAGCCGGCGGTCAGTTATACTGTGACCATAACAGCCGGCGGTCAATTATACTGCTCCTGTAACACTGGCGGTCAGTTATACTGTCACCATAACAGCCAGCGGTCAGTTATACTGTCACCAGTTATAGTCTCATTTAATGATGGATAATTTAACATTTAACATTTTTATAAAACGGTGCATAATTCAAGGCATTTAGAGTGAGACAAGGGTAAGCTTAAGTTATGTCTTATCACCCAGGTGCGCATAAAGCAGCCAGAGGTGGTGAGATTCACAGTGGTCTGCTTATTACACATTTGCAGTATGAAGGAAGCAGAAGTTGTGGGCAGAGAGGTGTAGACATGCAGTGTGTATAATTCGCAAATGTACACTGAAACATTAAGAACACTAAACATGTAAGGCTTCTCCACACTGGCCCAGTGGGGTGAGGGTGACATCCTGCTGGCGTCCAAGTTGTTGGAGACTGTACCTGGGAAAGTAGACCTGGAATTTCCAGTTGCATTACTGATCACGTGGTCACAACATGACACTCTGGGCACTGACACTCTGACTGGTTCTGATATGCTAAACAGGTGTTATGCAACTGGTTGGGTTACAACACTTTTATATCGCCAGTGTTTATACTGATTTTCTAACAACTACAAGTCCCTTTAACTGTTCTTCTTATTTCAGACACTCTGGATATACAGTCAGTTCCTGGTGATCTTAAGTTCAGTTAGAGATCACTGCTGCAAAGAAAAGGTCTGGAATATTCTACAAGTCTGTATGCCACAAAGCAGATTACACAGCAGGTACAGTATATTTCCCTATATATAGATGTTTTCCATCCCCTTTAAAGTGCTCACCATGGTACCAATATTGCTATGGAAACACAGTCCATGAGACTTGCTCTGATGCTGCAGTTGTCTCCTAGTGACTGTTCTCCATCTTTGCCCTCTCATTCGTAAGTAGGAGTATCCAGTCCGGATGTGTCTGAGGCCTCCTAACGCCCCTTTCCCAGGGTTCCTCTGGCCACACCCAGCTGCCCGCATCTGGTCCCGTCCGATGACGTGGAGACGCTTCCCGTGCCTGGTGGCATCCTTGCCTGCGCTGAAGGTGAGGATCATTCTGTTTCGTGCTCTTGGGGAAATGCTGAGAAAGAAACGCCACACAGGGGGTCAGAGCGATAATCACGTGACGACTTCTCCTGGACCCCACCAGGATTTATTCAAGGAGGTGTCATATTGACATCACCTGATGGAAGCGCTCATTCATAGAGGGAGACTGACAGCTCTCCTGGCTTCCTCCACCACAGTAAGGTAATGGTTCCACAGGCGCGGTCAGAAATAATTAAAAACATCTTTCATCTTTATTCTCGTTGACTTCCAAGCATAACAAGCGTGAACAATAAAAACCAGCAAGTCTTTGTGTTCCCACAGCATAAAAAAACATGACTGATTTCAGCAGAACAGTGGGCTCCAGGGAAGGAGTTTACATTCACAGACACCAGCACCCCGTGCAGTGTGCAAGCAAGGGTCACTCGGTAATAAAAATATTTGTGAAATCAATAAGGGATTTGCCACAATGGGCTGGTGAAACAGGGATGCAGAAAACCTCTGCGTTGAGCCTGCAGCCAGGGGTGTCCTTGTTCCCCGTCACCACGCAGCTGATTCTTACTGTTAAAACACCTTGGGCCAGCAGATGGCATAGTGGTTAGTGTCCTCAGAGTCAATGGGCCCAGATTTAAATCCCTCCAACAAGGGACTTACCTTCAAATGACGCAGTAAAAATTACCCAGCTGCATAAAAGGCTAATTCATTTTATGTAGCTTAACATTGCAAATTACTTTGGAAAAAAGGGTCATTGAGATATAAATTATGTATTATTGTTTAAGTCCACTGGAAATGGGCACGTGAGCCTGCGGAGGAATCGGCTCAATGTCTGGTCTCCTTAAAATAAACAAGAAAAGGCGGCGTTCTGCGTCTCGGTGAGCAGCAAGGGAACTCCGTCTAATTTAATATCCCTGCGTATCACGCCGAGGAAAAGAGAGAACTAGAAGGGAAGAATGGTCGAGAGACACGAGAGCAGACAAATATTCTCTGTTTAACACATTTCTCCAAGGAACGCCTGCATAGAAAGAGTTGTGGGTATTTTAAGAAAACTATCAAAGATGAAAAGATGAATAGAGCAGCTCTGTGTTGCTTTGTATAGATGCTCACAATCACACAGTTAACCGCATGTGTAACAAGGGATGTTCAAACGTGTTCGTTTTTGGTTATTGAAATAACAACTGCGCCCGGGTCCGCTTTCCCCCAGTACCTCATAAGCTAGAATTTATTTAATTTCCGTTCATCGGTTTTATTTATTTGTTTTTCTTTGGGGCATTTGACTTATTTGTAAATATATTTTACCCTCTCTCATCCATTTCATCCAAATCAGAAAAAAATAATACATTAAACAGACTGTTTATTATCAACATGCATTTGCTGTTATTAGAGGTTTAGCTGTACTGTGTTATATTATGTTGCGCGTGTGCAGTTTTCCAGCTCCCTTTATGCAGCATTTATGTGCTGTTTCCCAAGAAAGCATGGATAGCAATAATCAAGGTATCGCCATACGGTGAGAAAGTACTAACTTGGTAACAACAAACGGAATTAAATTTTAAACAAGTAGAGGAGTTAACCTTAGGTTTTTTATTAGTTGACTGCAGGAGGTTTGCCAGTGGCTACAGAAAGGGTTCAGAGACAAAGCGTTTTAATATGGTTACCAGAAGCGTTTTTGCGCAAGGGAAGTAGCGATCGAGAAAAGCAAGAAATTTTTATGTGCAATGTGGGCTGGCTAAAGCCTTGCTCTCAGTTCAATCTGCGCGGCGACTTGGTACATAACCCAGTCACTGCTTTCCCTCGACTGAGCTGCACAGAGACTATAAGCTTCTGTAGCTCCACCTCCATATTATTCTAATCCCTTCTGGAATAAGGAACTTTTACGTTTCCACATGCTGTTTTAAGTAAAGCAAAACCAGATTAAAAAAAGAACAGTAAACAAATCGAAAAGCATCTGAAGCTGTACCGGTGGGAGGTAAGGTGTACCATAACACACGCAGTCATGGTGCCTTCTTAATCCATGCGGTTTGTACCCGGGTCCCAGTGCCGTGCAAAGTGGCTAAATGGTGGAAGGTACAGAAATTGTAACTGCAGATGCAGCTGTTAGAATGTGTTGTCATAATACTTATCAGAGTCGCGCTACTGTCCTTGTCTTCTGTGACTCACATCACGTCCACCACGTCGTTTCCTTTTCAGTCAGGTTGTTGCCGAATTTATGCAAAACCGCTGGATTATGATGCCACGTTCACTTTCCAGCAGCTTTCAACACATCAGAATTGTTGTTTCACAAACTCACTATCCTTTCCTTCTTGCATTAGGCCTCAACCCGTTTTATTTATGGCATCCGGAATACTTCTCGGCAGGTACAGCAGGTAAATATCTCCCTGTCTTCTTCTGCGGATGTACTGTAGATTTAAGGTAAAAGATAACAATGCCCTGTAGTCATGTGAACCCGGGGGACTACGGTGACAGTGACTGGCATAAAGACTTTGTGTGGCAAAACTTTACCAAAATATGAGTGTGAGTGGCACAGCGTAGATTAATATATGACAGAGGTGTCTGTTGTGTCGCGGGGCCTCGCGCAGCAGCCAGGCTCTCACTCACTGTCATTGTTTCTACTGAGCTCGTCCTCCCGGCACAATCGGCCATGTGAGACGTCTCCCGTCACGCTCGGCGACTTTGTTATGAGGAACATCATTCTTGGTGTGAGAGGTGCTTCGCCGCCTGTCCTGCGTTGGATGGAAAAGTCCTTGGCCAGCATCAAGTTCGGCCCCTTGGAACGGATTCGCCTCTTGCAGGGACGATCCCATCACTGTAGCTTCGTGCCGTCCGGCGGATCTTTGGGGGGGGGCGGGTGGGTTTACCATCTGGCAAGTGTCTCCGGTTGTTTAACAGTCATCTCTGGGCCTGCAGAAGACGGGGAACTGTCACCTCGACGCTTCACACATATTGCCGTACAGATTGAGTCCATCTCTAAAGCGAACCTGTGACTGCAATTGTGACAGTTTAAGTTCCAGCAGAGACCCTGCTGCCGCACTCTGCTTCGCCGAACCGCTTCGTGACGAAGGCCCGCTGGGTAAAAGGCTCAAACTACGGTACATGTTGAAAACGAGAATCAAAAAGAAATTTAATGCGCATCACATTTTCAAAGAACTTTTGTAGAAATAATATCCCCATATTCTCGCCTACTGCTTGTTGAGTTCAATCGTATACTTTGTCTGTCATGTTGAAAAATATATAACTATATATAATTATATTTCATAAAAGTGATAATTTGAAAGATGGTGCTCAATTGTAATTACTTAGTGTGATATGGGGAAAAAGGGTAGGATGAATATCTTGTGAACGTGGATCAACGGGCAGAAATGGGCTGTAATTTAGGTTCAGGAACGAAACGCGGCTCGAAGCGAAACACGGAAAAGGAGGAGGCCACCGGGAGCCGCTTGTCCTTCTGCTGCTTTGTGGTAATAGGGCACCAAACGTCACAGTATATTTTTTGTAGTTATGTAATCTGACGACGGTGAGAAATGTGGCTGCCAACGTAACCGCGTGGCGGAAAAGGCGACGCGCGCTGGCAGTGCCCATCGTTGACTTTGCCCCTCGAAGCCCCTTATAATTGCAGATGTCGGCTTTCGTGTTAACCCGGAGGTACGCTCTCTGAATCGTGGGAAACAAGGCGGCGGCGTGACTGACCTGTGCGCACAGGGGCCTTCTGCAGACACAATCTGTTGGGTACGCGAAACGTGACCGTGAGTCATACGGAGTGTGACATTCTGGTACCAGGCTGCCAGTCCAGCAGGCGCGGCCCGCGTGTGAGAGAGCGCGTCCCGTCTTCTGAGCCGCGTACCAGTCCGGGCGCTCGATTATAGATGAGGCTACGCGGTTTTCGGCCGTAACTGCTTATTGCCGCAGACGTGAAAGGTCATGCAGCAAACCGGGCGTTCGTGATGAGAAGGAAACAGCGGCATAAATTAAATTAACGGATCACTTGTTTCTTTGTTTGTGTGTTTAGGGGAAACAGAATTTTTTATCGTTTCTGCTGCGTTGTGACCGAGCATATTTTTTGCAAGGTTTAGTTTTAAAATGTGAAAACGCATGACTAAAAACGTCCACCGGTGTGTCTCCCAATTTCGTGCCCAGCTCAGGTTTACACCTGGTCTCCTGAGTCGCGCAGTTGTGCGGGTCACCAAAGCCACCGGCTGCAGGAAAGGGGCCCGACAAAAATCCCCATCTTTCCTTCAGGTACAGCTAGCCATCTTTCACCTGTATTCCATGTTGCTGCACCCAACTGCGTTTCCCCCTGGGAATTATAAAGTTTCATTCATTCATTCAGTAAAACTAGGTGCAGGTGTGCAGGTGAAAGAAAGTGAAGATGATTTGTTGTGCTAATATTTTATAGTAATTTGCTCTAAAAATGGTTCATCTGAATTACAGCGTAAATGTGTGATATTTAGGTTTTTCTGGGTTAAATGTCATTTAACTGCACCTGTGATCAGCAGAAGGTCTGGTCCTTTTTGTCACCTTCATCTTTTTGCCCAGCATCCTCTGATTCCGGCGCAGCCTCCAGGCCGTGACCCTGACCAGACCAAGTGGTTAATGAAAATGGACGGATGGATTTATTGCATTTAATTTTTCTCGTAGGTATTTTGCATTTTTTTTTTCTCTCTCTCTGCTTGGGAGGGTCTTCACTGGATCCAGCGGTAAATGGCGCACCATTTCTCTGTGTACATAGTGGTTCAGGCTTGTGGCTCCCGTACCCCCCTCGCTGCACTTCATGAAATTGATCTCCCATCCGACCTTAGGAAGTCTGGCTTTGCAGCGTGAGAGTACACAGCAGTCCGCACATCCGGATATCTGAAGGTCAAGGTGTAGACATCCCCTTCGAGGTGAGAGAGATGGCTTTCTGAGGAAGAGTGCAGAGTTAATATTTGACGCTGAGGTTTATCTGCCTGCCAGTATATGTCTAGACTCCGGCAGGACCTGAGAGACCTTGGCCAGCATCCCTTCTGAGCAGATGGGGAAACAAGTACTGAGGGTGCATCTCCTGCGCTGACTTTGGATGGTGGGCTATAGCGTGATGAACGATTTGCTTGATGTGTGTGCCTGGTGAGGCTGAAGGAGTAAATGGTGCTTATACATGCCGGTAGCTATGGTTTCAAATGCCACCCGTGGGGTGATCTCCTGGGGTGACAGTTACTCCTTGATATGATGGGAAAAGTTGCTTTTTTTTTTCCCTGCCAAGCATCATGTGATGGATGAGTCAGGAGCTGCAGGGTCCTGTTGTGCTGCTGTGGGAGGGAACTGCTCTGAGTCCACAATATCAGCCTGTACCGTGCCTCTACCACACCGGTAGGGTACGTGTTTCCGTCCAGGGCGATTTACTGTTGCTCGTTGACTTTGTCGTAAAGAAACACAGACTTCATCTGACAGATCTGTCGTCATTTTATGCACCGCCCGGTACCCCCAAGCTAGTAAAACTCCTTTTTCATAGTCTCATCAGTGTTTCAAAGCCCAATGCGAGGTCTTCGGGAAGCTCACTGCCTCGGCGAATTTACATTATTCATACTTTTTTCTCTCGCGTCCACATTGTTAGCGGAAACAATTACAGTTATGAATCATTTAGATTTTATTTCCTGATAGCCCTTAGTTTAGAATTTGGACAACAACCATTGATAAACTCTGAAATATCGCTGGAGAAAACCCACAATAATGCCCCTTAGAGCAATAAACTCCATCATTAGAACGATATGTAGCTATAATGCTGCCCCACTAAGCAGTATGGAGAAGCAATTTGGACACTAATAAACCGAGTATTGTCTAATAGATGAATTCCAAATGGGTATATTCTAAATGGAATATTTTTAAATACTTCCCAACGCAGAAAGTGCACATTTGTTTTTGAAGACCTGCTCGCTGGTGATGCACCGTCCTTTCCGACAGACACGTTTAAGTGCGGTGGTGAAAGCGGAGAATTAACAAGCGTTAATGAAACTCTTTGCTTTTAGTAAAGAGGATGGAAGAAAAATAGCTTCCCTCGTGGAAATGTATTCAGGTAACGCAGCCCGTCGGCCTGACATTCTGCTGTCCTTTTGACAGCTGGATCTGAACCCACAGTTCACGGAGGGAAAGCGTCACGCTGACCTCGAACAGCGCCGTGAAGCTGCGGCCGCATTCTCACACATTGTTGATGAAATGGAGCTTTTGTCTCACCTACAAATGTACTTCGATGCCAAGTGACCGATTATGGAAAGTTCATTTAAAATGTTCTCATATACTTTTTTCTTGTTTTTACAGAATTTAATATCATGGAATGCATTATATGCCTGTATGCCTATTATCTCTCTAAGTATGAATGCATGTGAGTATTTATCTTGGGGTTAGATCGCTCTGTCTTAACACTTAAAGTTGGAAAAGTGTAACAGCTATAATAGGTCAGTTTGCTGGCAAAGGTGTATAGCAATACAATGTCTCATCGTGATGTTTACAGCGCAAGTACTGACAAGTTCATCTTCGACAAAGATTCCCTTCAAAGTAAGAAAATGGAGAATAACAGTTAGCTAATGGGAAAGATACGCAGTTCCTGAACTTGGATCTTTCTGCAGATAAAAGAAATGACTCGAGCGTTGAGCCATTAAGTTGTACAATTCGCCAACGTTGACTATCTCAAAGTCAAATGTTAACACCGAGCTACTGCTACAAAGGCAGGGGGCTCCGCTGATGGAAGTTCAACCCACAGCTGCCCCTTATTACTGCCGCTGAGCCGCAACAAAGACGTCCCCACGCCCGCGACCGCCGCAAAGAGCAGGACAAACAAAAGCGGCAATAAGACCCCGTTCCTCATCCCCGCAGACTGCGCGCATTCCAGGGCCGTAAACGCTGGCTTGTCAACAAAGCCTCGCTTCCGAAACCGGCAAAGTGCAATCTCACGCCGCTGCTTACTCAGGGCCGCCGAAATCCGGACCTCAGTTTGCTAGCCGGGTGACTGGCGTCCTAACCGTGATCTACGCCGAGACGCAGCTGCTCTAAACTCATCCGTCGCAGATGAAGCAGTCTTCCCCAAGCCAAGCGGGATGGCAGCTTCACGTTATTATTCATTTGCCTGGCACACGCTTGTATCCGGAGCAAGCTGCACGGCTTACGTGTTTATATGGCAGAGTGTTTGTCGGAGCGATCCGGGCCGGGAAGCAGCCACAATGGCGGCAAGTTCCGCGAGGCCAGTTCCCGGTTCTGCCGCACAAGTGTGAGTTGAACCCTTAGACTCTCTCTCTCACTCGCACATCCATTATTTGCCTGCTTTATTCTGGCTGCACTTGAACTTCACTCTTCGTCTACATCCCATAGAACGAAAAGACTGATGAGAAAAAACATTGTCCACCGATGATGGAATGGACGTGCGTGTGAATACAAATAATATGCTTATGTAATTGTCCACCATTCACTGTTTACTCTATCATGCCTTTTTCTTTTGTAAACATCTCTCTTTATTTTCCCTGCACCGTTGCTTTGTTTTCATCCGTTTCTTTTTTTATTGACAGATAGGACACATTTAAAGTTTCAAGCGTCGTCTTGAAAGCCTAATTAAAGATATCTTTGCCGGGAAAATTATAGACCCAGATACATTTGTATTAATTTGTTCAACAGACGCTTTTTCTCACTCGAACTGAACGAGGAGCTTTTCACAACCGACAAAGAGCTGGAGAGGCAGACGTGAGATTGCCGCCGACACCACCGCTGCGCTTTGTGACAAATGTTGTTATGCGGTTTTCTGGGCATGCAAAAAAACTCATTCTGCCACATCGGGGGGGGAGAAAACCGAGAACCTGCAGGATTTCTGTTCTTGATCTTTTCTGGGTGGAACCGCCAAGCGGCCAGAGGTGATGGAGCACAGTGTTGGGGGTGATCGGGTGATATGGGCATTGGGCTGAAGGTCTTCGGGACGTAACCAGTGCCTTGAACTTAGTGCAAGCTGGTAGTGGAAACCAGTGGACAGAGGAAAGGGGGAGAGGGGATGCATGCAAGACTTTGGCAGGTCAAATACAACCCATGTGAGAGCAGCCTGGATCAGCCAGAGAGTGATGATGGCGGAACCTAGAAGACCAGAGAGGACTGACTGACACTTTGCTCACCACATTGGCAGCACTATTTCAGATTTTGTGAGTTGCTTAGGAACAGCTTGTGACTGACTGATCACAAAAAAAGCCATGTTTTCTGGCAGATAAGGACATGGGCTTGTAATTGTAACCTGGAGGTTTTTTGTTCAAGTCCCACTCTCTTTGTTGCTGTAGTGCCCTTGAAGTACTTATCAGAAGTGCTTAACTTCACCAGTAGAAATATTCAGCTGTGTCAAAGGATCAAATGTTACGAGTTAATTTAAATAAAATCACGATACGAAACTAATAATAGCAGCAGTAATTCTGTACTAAAAATCTTGTTCATGTTCTTGATTCTTCTCAAAGTGCTGTTGCTGTGCTTACAGTCTCCCATTGCTATGGTTACTTCGTGGGACTCGGCTTCACGTAGGCTTTTATTTAACTGTTTTCTTTCAAACTCCGGAACACAAGCTGCTTGACAAAACCATCCTCGGGGTTTTCTGCAGGGTCTCGTCCAGCCTTCTTGGATTTTATCAGGAACTTATGCGCGGGAGCAGTGTTTTAATCTGATGCTAAATTCAGTCCGTCCGTTTACCAGATGCACTGTCCTGTTTGGCCTTGCGATAAAAAGCGAGGATGAGACCCTTGAAAATTTCATGACACGGGTCTCTTGTTTTCACTGTAAATGCATTTACCTGTCTAACGTATGCATTAGTCTCTGATCTTCGGCGTGCAGAATTCTAGGCGCGATGCAGAAGTCGCAGAGGTCTCCTGTCACTGCATCGACGGGAAGTCACATAATGCAGATGATTGTCCTTCAAGGGTTACGGTGGCGCAGTCCTTCTCAAGTCAGTCGGAAGACTTCTGTGATCTGTGTGATGACGCGCGGTAAACGCTCACAGCACGGGGTGACATTGGCCGATGAGACGGGGTTGCGGCCACAGTACTGACGGGGGGTTCGGGTGACGGCAGCTCCGTGGCAGGTCTCTGAAGTGGCGGAATCTGCGACTGCCTCCCACCTGCGCGGTTCTGCAGGCACTCAGTTGACGTGTTTTTTTTTTCCCAGTGTGCTGTTTGTTCCCAGCGCGCCGGTGGGGTGCACATGGTGCCTGCTGATGGTTCACGTTGGCTTTGCGAGTGCCAGTCACATATCTTTATTTCTACTGACACATCGCTGACGCGCAAAATTGTTCCTGTTTTTTTTTTTATCTTCCTTTCTTTCTTTCTTCTCAGACATGCATTTATTTTATTTATTTGGACAATGCAGTTTGGTGTCCTCTCTGTTTGTTTTTATAAGAGATGCCATCCTTTGACAGGCTGCTGTCATTATTCACCAGGTATCCTTGCTCTGGGTTCAGAAATCATTTCTATGGTAACTCTGCAATGCAGGTACTGCCAAACTCGCTTTCTCCGCTTGCCCATCTATCTCCGGAGCCGGATCAGCCTGTCGCTGCTCCCGCTTTTATTCAGGACGGCGACGTGCGCATGCGTGACTTTCCGACAGGCGCCGTAAAACCATTCATAAACTATTTAGAATTTTAATAATTTTTGTCGTATGAAAGACATTAATGAGTTTGAATTGAATTATCCTATAGTGCAACAATTGTTTTTCACACATGACTGAGGATATTAGCGTTGTTACATTTGTATGGTAGTATGCCAGACTCACTGTTGAGCGTGATACAATAAAAGAATAATCCAATAAAAGAGCGGTAATAAATAGCTGGAAATTACGGCTGACGGCTGCTTGCGATGCTGAGTTTATGTCCTGAAGGAAAAGGAAACAGTTTAGAGCAACTGGTATGTTTATGGTTTGTTTGCATCCTCTGGCGATTCTGAGGGACGAGGTGCTGGGGTCAGGAGTGCTGCCAGCTGAACTCGGATCAGATCTGCTGGGAGCTGAGAACAGCCAAAGCGTCGCTCCCATCCTGTTCCCCCGTGGCAGCTGTCGGCCGCAGCGAGCACATGGCGCTTGTTAAAATAGCAGGAGCTCACTAGGGCTGGCAAACCGGAGGGTGTTTGAACCGGGGGAGAGGCGTTCTAATCAGTCCAGCTAACTAGCGTCTTGCTGGAGGAATGTTCTCGTCCCCCTCTGACCTCCCCGGCCAAACAAACCGTCCGCAGCATCGTGGCTAGGAATTGCCAAGCAGCAAAACGCGGGAAGAACCGCTCCAGTCATCGGAAAGTTTAGAAGGTCCCCGCTGCCGTATTTTTCAGACACGACAAACTTTAATCAGGGGCAGAAGGCAACCCTTCCAGGAAAATTTGGAAAAAGACAAATCATTGAAATAACAATGGAAGCTGTTTTCTGGTACGTGTGCTTGTACGTATGCCAAGGAACCAGTGTAGCTGCGTGATTTGTTGCACAAGCCGATTCTCCTGAGGTCTCGCATCTTTAAATAACATCAAGCGCTTTGGTACAACCTTATTTTCCGAAAATTCACTGGCGGATCATTAAGGGGCAGCAGAATGTAAGCAGTGCCCCTCAGCAGGCTAGTTCTAACACAGCTGTATACAAATATAAGCTCCCTGTTCCAAGTTATGTTTTATTCACCAGACTCAGGGGGAAAGTCTTTAGTGCCAAGAAGTGCTAAAATTAGACTAGCAGGTCTGGTCTCACTGGAGGAACCTGCGATAATGTTCCACCCGGGGAACCATAAACTATCAAGACATGTCTGTGTCACTCATTCGATCAGATACAGCGTCACGGAAAAGCTCAGGCCATCATTAAAATTCCCTCTTCTTAGCTCTCGCTTCGGGCTCCGTGCAGATACTTTTATTGTCAGGAAGAGTATATAGGCCCATTCACGGTGAATATCCCACTCCATCTCGTGCAGCGTGAAGGAAAGCTATTGGATGAACCGTGGATTAGAAATTGCGCAGATAAAGACGCTCGGTTTAGGATTCTCGCCAGAGGCATCTTCTTCGCAAAGCAAAAGGCAAATTGGAGAAAACAAGACTGCAGATACATGCATTGTTTTCGAGGCTCTTGAGGAATGATGGCTGCTTTCCCTCTGTTGTACAGCGTTGTTCGTCTTTAACTTGCATCCCTCCGATGAGTTGCAAGCTGTGTCGTCTTTCTCTCCGAAGGTGAGAAACGTGAAGTCAGTTGTTGAAAACGCTCACCGTCGCGGCTGCGCAGACGCTGCAGTTAGCCGAACGGCACCGTTCAGAACTGACACCGCCCATAACCCGAAACAGGAGGGAACGTGTCTTACTTGCAAACACTGCAAACTTAAATGTGTGCATGGACATTAAGAGGCAACAGATAAAAGTAAACAAAGACAGGGGCCAATCTGAATGAATCCACAGTTTGTTGAAAACTCACAGAAACTCGCAGGTAGGAATATACAAGCATTGTGACTTATCACCTTGAAAAGGCCACAAGAACCCAAAGTTACACAATACAGATGACATTGCAGTGAGGTGGCTGGCATGAAGTTCTTTCAGCAGTAAGTTAGATAAGGAAGTCGATCTCCTTAACATGGGGCGTAAGCTGGCAGGGATCTGGAGAGAGGAGGGACACGGCTTTTGAGATGGGACACGCGAGCGATAAGGAAAGCTATTTGGATCTGGCTGATGAATGGTATTGGATTACACAGCGCGGCCTGTGTGACAACTGAAGGTTGCACAGCGGCAGTTCTTATCAACCTTCATGTGGCGGACAGTGTCTATGCCAATGACACAGAGCTAAAAACGCAACACGGCAAGTGATATCCTCGAGGTTTCAGAAGAGAGCTGAAATAGTGCTAAAAGTGCCTTCGCCAAGGGACCGGTTTTGCACGGGAGTTTAGATGAAATTTCAAATTAAACAGGTAGCTCTACCATTAGTATTGCAAGCAAAAAATAATCTGGTTTCCGTCTTGAAATGTGTCACTGAGACTTACAAACTATATCAATTCATAACCTCGCAACTGTGGAAGGTGCTTTCTGGTTACAACAGACCAGCAGAACTTTCATTCTCAGAATGTTTCAGATTCTGTTCTACAGGTGCCATCGAATTCCTCCATCAAACCAGACCGTGAAAGACACCGGGCACGAGGGCAGCACCGTCCCGGGACCTTGTTTGGCCTTGACCTGTGGTCACGTCCTTTATCCTTGTTGTAGTTTAAAAGCCTGCTGAGAAAGCAGTCAGTGTGGCCTCGGTCCCCCCAAAGCTTTATTTTCCGCTTCTGGTTTCTCTGTTAGGAATATTTTACTTTGGTTGTTTGTTTGTTTTCCTCGTCTCCCTGCCCTCTGGGGACTGAAGTCTGTTTGTTGTGCATTTTAAAATGCTGCCATTTCTGCTGCACTCTGTCTGCAGTTCCTTACACTGTATGGCAGCAGATGAAATTAAATTGAATTGAGTGTTTAAAATGACTAAACCACTAAACAACCAAACACTTGTTGATCTGCATAAAAGCGGTATCACAAAACCACTTGTTTTATTGCTGACCAGGGCACAGCTGAAGTGACTGCTTTTGCTGTCTTAGCAGGCGCCTTGCAGCATGCTGAAGGTCCGTGCCTCCGGAATCGCCGTGAAGGAACGTTCAAGTACGGAGCCCGGCAAAGCCGAGATCTGATTCTGCAGAACGCAGCCCCGCGAGCCAGGCGGCAGGTCACGTGTGCTGGACCGTGCCTCTGAGGACCGCAAACCCCCAGGAAGAATAATTGCTTTCGCTGCGACCGGAGCAGGACAGTTTTGCTGATGTGCAAACGCAAATGCACGGTGCATTAAGACGGCTGGCTACTCGCCCGGTAAGAATTACGTCCCACCCTCACGTCACTACGCTTTGTGTTTGATCACCGCGGCGCCCAGGGTTTCCTTTCTCCTCTGGAGCACTGTGTGTGGAAGAACTCATACAGTACGTATGCAGATCTCGCTCTTCCCAAAGTCTGTTTGCATTACGCAGTTCGTGTTGTTTCTGCAGCAGGAGCCCCCTGTTGCTGTGGAGAATTATGCATTTTGAGTGTCTGTGTGTGGTTTTAATCCACTGCAAATCGTGCTATAGATCTTATTCTTGGCATTCCATACATACACGTGGCACAACTTCACAGACCAGCTGCGAGACCGCGTGGCCAGAAGACCCACTCGTCTCTCGTTTGAAAGCAGAGGTTCGGCACGACACGCCGTCGATATCATCTGTAAATACGAATGATGCGGATGCCGCGAGTCACGAATCCTGTGCGGACGAAATTAAGCAGCTTTAGGGGAGAAAATGGAACGCGTCGACCATTTCTGCAGTGGGCAAAGCTACGGGACGCCACGGGTTCGATAACAACCCCGGAAGATAATGCAGCCTGGCTTTGATTTTCCGTATTTACAATATCTAATCACAATCAAACTCTTTTTAGTCAGATATGTCGAAATTACCCATGATGACAGCGAGATACAATGAGAAAATATTATTCATAAAGTATGTCACTGCTGGGGATATTTCCTCAGCAATGCTAAAACGGTCCTTTATCTCATTTGATAGCGGCCCGTGGTGGTTATAAACCTCTCTCCCCGAGCCCCTGCCTCTTTGAGCGCAGAGGATAAGCTCCGCTCCTGGGAACAAAAATAAGCAGCATGAAGTCAGAAGCCTCGTTGTTCAAGGCCCACCCCAAGGCTTATTACGCACCATCACATCACCGCCGTCCCAGTAATGGAGCGGAGATGTCCGACTGCTCATTTCAGCCCATTATTCCTTTTATTACAAGCGACACCCCAATATCTAACACAAGCTGGCAGCAACAGGGGCTGGAGAAGGCTCGCCGCTCGCTCTTCTTCCCGGGGATGCCTGTCACAGTCCAGTCTGGTGCAGATGCTCTCGTCGTGTCATTTTTAGATTCCCTGAAGATTTGCTGTACATCTCGGGAAAATTTCCCTGGTTTTGCCCCTCATTGGAGCCCGCTAGGCCGGGTAGCCGAGCTCATCTCCACGTGACTGGAGCCGAACGCAAAACAAGTGCTGATGTTGATTTCAGTGCTTTCCCAGTTTTGATAGCTGCCAGTTTTTATTTTTACCTGCTTTACATTATTTGTTTATTTATTTGTGTCTTGCTGATGCGTTTCTCCAAAGTGATGTACAAGGTAGACCTGTACAGCTGGGTAGTTTTTGCAGGATCTCAGAAGCAGGCGACTGAGGCGCGGACTTTGAAAAGTCTCCCGCGTTACTCGGTGGCGTGAAAAATCAGACCTTTCACTTGTATACCTCACGGCTCGTACTGTACCTCGATCGAGGAGGTGGAATTCAATCCCGCACGGAGACAGCGGTCGTAACCGCTGCGCCACCTGCTGACCTCAATGCATTAGCATTTTTATATGGGCTTGTTAGTGCTTCATTTCGGGGTTGTCTTTATTCTGAGCAGCTTATCAAATGGTGCTCCCTTCACGTATGTAGCTCCTTTCAGCCTGTCCGCATACGGTTCGAAAAGCCGTGGTTTCCCAACGTCCCCTAATTGTGGCTCTGTTAAAATGACGCTCGGCCCGTCTGTTAGGTGACCACACAAACTACACGCTGTCAAGACATTAAATCAAATGCATTGATCAACAATCCCCCCGTGAACATCTTATCTTCGGCAACACAGCACTCCATTTGCGCGGAGCTTTGACTCCCACGCTTCCCGAGAGGCCTGCAGAAGCCGACGCTCTCGTTTGCGAGCCTCCTCATTGCATTTCTCTAGCACCCTGCCACCTTTCAGCACGGGAAAATTCCCTCACGCGAAGTGTGTGTGCGACAAGTATGTTTCCACAAAACGAAAAAGGGTGAAAATTTTGGATCGATGTGCCGCAAAGATTTTTCCTATTTTGGTAATTGGAGCACACTGTACAGTAAATGTGTAACTGATGAATAACTGGAACCTCTGGGATGACAAAATGATGCCACGCTGATGCCCGCGTCTCTCGGCACATGGAGCTCCCTGTCGGTGTAATGGCTTCTCTCTGCCAGCTGGGCTCCTGTGCCCTGGAGCGGACGGAGTTGAGCGAGAACGCCTTCGCGGCGTGCATTTAACTATTCCGGCATATTCCGCAAAATATTTCTGCTAATCTGTAGAGCCACCTTTAAATCTGTGTTTTGCATCTGAATGTGGCACCACCTTTTGAAATAGCATTCAGAAGGTCTCGGGTAGCGTCAAGAAAATGTGGCTTTCGAGCGAGGTGCTTCTGATTTACATGATAATAGGGCTGGCGGTCGGGGACGGGCGTCTTCGGCTCTTGAACTCTTATCAGTCTCACTCCATCTGTTACTGTATTTCCACGAGTATTTTTGTTGTCACCTTGACCTTTCTTTTCGAGTAGCCATTTGTTAGCTGAAGATGAAACGGATAAAGGCAAAGGGAGACCGAGACATATTCCGCAGCTCAATTGGCACTGGTACCTCAACTCATTTCCCGTTGTCATTTTCTGCCCCTTCTGGTCATAGGTCACAAACGGGAAGGGAGAGTGCAAATACGTCGATGGTACATTTAATAATGGCGTGAAGAAAAATTTCCGCGGAGATAGTGCTGGAAGGCTAAAGCACACTGAGAATACAAAAGGACAAAGCCTTTACATTAAAGCAAGACCAGAGCACAGTGAAAACTTTACCAAATGTTTTTGTCGCTGACTTGTGTAGAATAATATAGATATAGTATAAATACCTTTATAATATGGGCAAGAGAGAAAAAAAAAGTGCACTATTTAAAGTATACTCTTTTGTAATTTTGTTGAGTTTGACAGTTTCAACCTGTCAGTTTTAAGGAAAGCCAAGGGTGCTGTAGTATGGAGCACATTCTTTCTGTCAGAGTTGGGCATAAATAAGTCTGGCTCCATCTGTCAAAGACTCTGTATCTTCTTGGTATGACTGACTGCTCGGCTTTGATAAGTGAAGTTTTAATGTCTCCCTATGCCACAGCGCTTCATCACGGTGAAGACATAGAATTTCCATATTTAACATCCAGGCACATTAGTGCTTTTCTAAGGCAGGCTCCTTCCGCGGGGCCCGATGTCCACTTCCGGCTGCGCTAAGTGGGGGCTGACATATCGGAAGCCAATTACTGCCAGTCACTGACCTGCTTTTTACGAACGTGAACCGCTGCTGAACCTCACGTTCTCTTCCGTCCGAAACAGACCCTAAACGGAGTTGGCACCCTGTCGCGCGGGGTGAGTGAGAGCAGGGTGTGTGAAATGCCCACGACGGCACGAGAGGCCTTGGGGAAACGGAGACGAAGGCGCGGGTCCTTCTTGTTGAAGCCTTTCCGGGGACGAGCCTGTGAGTCACACTTCCAAGAAAAAGCTTTTAATCCCATTTGTTTGTATTTCCATTGATGCATCTGGAAAAGTTGTATGTTTATGATGTGCTAGAATGTTGTAGATTTCACGTCCATCAAATCCCATCATTCAGACTGTAGAAAGGCAAGCGGCCACTGTTAACCAAGGAACGTGGGCTACTGGACTGGAACATTTTATCCGCTTAAGTGAATTATCAGGTATCCACTTATCTGAAGTTGTGTCCCGTTCAAGTGAATAGGATCAAAACAGCACCACGGAGGCGGTATCCACTTAAGTGGACTCAACTGTACTCGGAAACACTTTGGCGTGTCTGTAATAGTCCAGGGTCTGGAGCATCACGGCCCGGACCAGCAAATGGGGTATGCGAGTGTGGTGTGAGTTACTGGGTAACACTGATGGATGTTGAAAAGGACATGTCTGAAAGAGCGGGTTACTGCTGAGATGTCGTGGGTAAACAAAGATTAGAATCAGTTGTTACTTCCAAGCTTTTGTCTCCCGGGAACGATGAGGTGAGCAACATGTCCAGCGTGATGGAGAGCTCTCGATGGAGGGCTCTCGATGAAGGCAGGAATGAGCAGACGTAGGATTTCGGTGTTGGAGAAGTTGAGCTGAAGGTGCTGATCAGTCATCTAGGTAGATATGCTGCAATGCCTGAGGATATATGTGTCAGCTGGGAGAACATCCAATAAAACCCATACAGATTTTCTATTAGTTTTTTCTTAGCTGGGGAATAGGTGGCAAGGAGAGCTTTGGGATTGGGGGGGGGTACGGTGGAATCAATCACAGTCATCACACTAAATAGTCCAAATGCAGCAAAAACAAATTTCAGTCATTTAAACTACAAATGTCGTAGAGGGCAGCAATTTAAAAAAAAAAAAAAAAGCTTAAGAACACCTTAATCCCAAGGCACCTTTTTAAGATAATCTTATTCAAGCGTTACCGGTTCCAAGTTAAGGTTTTGATCAATTTAAGGGGCGTTTTTGTATTTCACAATGTTGCGTTTTATTTCACCGGCAGGGAAAGACGCTGTTAAATGTTGAAAGTTGAAGCCAGGTCACAGGAGTCTTCGCCCCGGCAAACACTGTATATCACGGAGCTCAGCAGTGACATGTTCTCAGCAAGGTCACGCTGTTATTGATTATCTGCTATGTTTTATTGCATGTGAGTGTCCTCATAAGCTGTAAAAAAAAGCCTCGATAGCTTTCTTGTTGGCCCATAATCGTGAATTTCACGTCTGACAAAACGCTTGCAAACTCGATACGACACGTGTTTCAATTTCAATCTCTGTTGAGCTTCAGTTGATTTAAAGATCGCATTCCGATTCGGTTCATCGAGGCTTGCCGTTCGGTGCCGTTCCTGCCGGAAAACTCCGCGGCGCACGACAGGACCGGCACGAAGTAACAGATACGCGCTGTTTCGCTGTGGAACAACATTCGCATTCCCCGTGCTGCTGGGAAGCACAAATATTTTCATACGATGCATCCATCAATATGGCGCAAACGGAAGAGGGAAACGGTGCTTTCGTGGGTCGGTGCAGCAGCCCAGACTCCGGGAACAAACGCAGAGGAGTCCGCACGAAAATGAAACAAGGCTCGGAACTGGCTGCAATAACTCGGCGCGGGAAGTGACTTCACTTCGGGTTGTGGGCTTATCAATCAGGCGGCCGGTGCTGCCCGAGGAGGGATGGGATGCAGCCCAGATGTTGATTTGTAACATGAGCACCTCCTATTAATCTCCTTTACTGTAGTGCCTGTGGTGAGGAGGGAGAAAACACCTTGCTGTGCCGTGACTGCGAGGCCTGAGAACTGGCTTTCAGGCAGATGGAGATCTTTGATACCGGTCCCGGAGAGCTGTTCCTCCCCTTGTTATTGATTTATTGAGACAATTATTTCAATATTTAACTTGCCTCATCCGGCTTTCCATATGCAGCTCGATACCAGCTCTCCAAGACCGAGGTGGGTCACCCACAAGCCACACCATAACTGTGGTCACCTTGGTTACAATCTGCCGCTGCAAATATGCAGCAAATCTGAGCAGAGCCTTTATAAATCCGCAGCCCAAATCTCTTCGGACCGAAACTGCATTACAGGATCAGGTTGCTCAATCTTTGTGACAGCGATGACTGTACAGCTCATACCGCACGTTTATTTATAGATGGCATCCTGGAATATTGACAGAAAAAACATAACAAGTGATGATCCACCATCTTGGTGTCGCTGCTGTTTTAATGCTGTTTTACTTTCAAAGTTGAAAAAAAGTAACTTTATTGATATGTGTAATATTTAGTTAATTTATAAATATGCGTAATATGTGTTAGTCATTCATTGTGTGTCAGTTGCTTTATTTGTGACATTTGCTTTCTGGGTAGAGCACTATATAAGAATAAATCGTAAGTTATTTTATTCGAATGGCAACTTTGGTTAGCGATTGTTTCGCACGTCCGGCCTCGGTTTTGCGACGGCGTCGTCGTCGCCGCTGTCCTTATCGCAGCGGAACACGTCTTTGTCGAGCGCGACGGCGCGGTGCAGCTCGGCCGATGAGAACGAAGGACCAACCCCCGAATCGGAGGACAAGCGGATCGCTGCGCCCCATTTAGGCGGGTCATTCGATTCAGCACAGACGGGACTGTGAAAAACTTCAGTTAAACAAGTGTGGCGTTTTCGATTAGCATACTTGTGATGTGGACGGTTTAGAAAAGAAATCCAAACGAATTGCAGTCACAGGAAAACATTTGAATGGTTTGGATGAGGAATTCAAAATAATAGAAAAAAAACCTCTGTTTGTCGGGGGGTGGCTCTCCAAGATGCTGCCTGTGACATTGACGGCAAGTTGATGCAGCGAAGGCAGCACCATTTCCCAAGGGGGCTCAGGCTTCCCATGGTGCCTGTGCCACACTGCAGGGATCAAAGCAAAAACAAAGCGTTTGGATCCGTCAATCCTGGAGGACAAGGCAACCTGCTGTTCTCTCTTTAGCTCCATCACCTTGACAGGAGGCCTCAGCACTGAGGTTTGGTGCTTCGTCTAGAAAACGTCACAGAGCTGGGCCGAAACTGTACTCCTAACCCTTCGCGTAACCTAAGCAAACCTTACATTTTTAATAGTGCTTTTTCTGCCGCATCCATTCATGGAAAATGCCAGTCGTCTTCTTACGGGACGACTCTGGTTTGGTGTTGGACCGCTACCTGTGTCTATCCAGACAACAACACGCTTGGCTGAATGTAGAACTTGCTTAACGTCATGGATTCTGCCGGTTGTCATTCTCCTGGGACGTCATTTTTTTTTTCTATTGGAAACCAGTCACAGTTCGAACAATGTGTTCTTCAGAAAAACGTTGTGCTGTGATAAGCGTGCAGGAGATTTTGCTTCGAAGCCCTAAATAGAGACAAATTTCTAAATCTCACCTTAAGTTAGACTTTTATAACTTCTCGAGGATGTAAAATATGAACTCATGAAGTTAATAAATGCATTTTAAGCATATCCTATAATGACCGTGCTTGATGGATTTACAAAGGCTTTATTATAAATAATAGCAGCATTTTGTTTCTAAAACCAAAAGTTCCGTGATGTATTTGTAACTCTAAACGCAAATTTGACTTTGATAACTTGCAAAGTAATGAACAAATAGTTTTCCTCTAGGTCTACCTTTAAGCCGACTCGCTGAGTAAATGCAGTTTCAGAAGGAGAGCTCCAGTTGTAATGATGGCAATATATCAGTATACGTGCTGCAGCGTAAAAAGCACACAGGACGAAGAGCATCTCCAGCCGCAGATCGCATCTTCTCCCACCATCTTTTTCATTTATGCCGTTGAAATTCCCGGGATGTGTTTTTCCTGAGCGATTCGCACAAAGGAGCGGGACTGTGGCAGCTTGGGAAAGAGCCATATCTGAGGTTTTACACGTGTCCCACCTACACCCCATCTGGGAAAATACAGAATACCTTTGTTGAGATGAGAGCCGCACCTGGATTTGAGTGGGGTGTAAGTGGCGGTGCGGGGTAAATATGCGCTTGTGGTACATTGTGTACGGCTGTCGCTGGACGGGAAGGGCGGAACACAGATGCACACACATACACGCAGTACTTAAATTCATATGGTGAAACACTGCGTATTATAAACTGTAAACCATGGGAGTTGGTTTGTAACCCAGTGATTCCAGGATAGGCTCCGGACCGCTGCGACCCAACCAGGACAAAGCATCTACTGATGATAGGTGGATGGGTAGAAGGATGGATAGATGGTATTTTCAGACCTGCATGACAAAAAACAAATGTTGGTGGTTCAGAACCACGGTCTCCTCACTCAAAAATGTCGTTGGGTTGCTCGGGATCTACAGAGGATTGCCACGAACTTCCTAGATGTTCTCCCGCCCCCTTTCTTGCCAGCCTGCTTAGAATAATACGCAGCAGTACACTGTAAATGTGTGGATAATTAATGGCATACATTTTGTTTGTCTCCAGAATTTCTCTTCAAAGCTGCTGACTCATGGGAACTGTTTGTCTCGCTATGAAATTGTCATGGTCTCACTAAATGGGTGTTTACTTCAAAGAGCAGGGAATTACTTGAGCTGGCTGGGGGCAAGGCACTGGATAACCTTCTCATTAGTCCTCCGTATCTCAATGTGCGTAACACCTGATTCCCTCTCTTCTCCGAGGAAAAGCGCCTGGCAGATGATAGCGTGACAGAGCCGCACCGCATTTGTGGTAAAACTGGAAAAGTGCCTGTTGCAACTGATATTCCTGCCTAAACACAACATATGCTTGTAAAGATGTGAGGAAACCCTTTGAAGGAGCTATTGTATGAATGCAAGTCAAACTCTGTTGATAGAAAAGCAAATTCTAAAATGTCTGTGAAGAGAAAACTGGCAGCACATTGATAAGCAGTTCTGCTGACCTGTTTATGTAACAATGTCAACAATGGACTTCTGTTATTTCAACCAGTTGGATTCTGGTTCTGTTTTGATCCAGCTTCTTATTACTTGACTAACAAGAGACAACTAGACATGGTAAATAAGAAACAATGGGGGGGGGCAGAGGTGGGAAGGAAAACCCCCCCCCCCCAGTGTTGATGGATCCTAACTGACACCATCTTCATGTTTTACTCCCTGCTGGGAAATGAAGACACATGCCCAATTGCCAGGGAAGTTCTAAAGCACAGTTTGGCACTCTTTGCTGCATGTTTTCTGGAAACTGCTTATAAACAAAGTTAAAAAAAAAAAATAAAGGAAATAGCTTAACAATAAGATATTGTCCTCAGACATTCGTCCTTAGTGGTTCAGAAAGTGCATGATGGTGCGAGAGGAAGTTTTGGGGGCACTGTGGTTGTTGGAGCTGTGGTCGTTGTGAGTTGTGCTGTGGCACTTCGGTGAGAAAGGGGGAGGTGGAGGTGAATGGCTCCCGAGCCCCAGCTGGTCAGCAGGGCCCGCACCAAAAGGGGGAATGAGAATGTCCTGACAAATACAATCCCTAACATGAAAGTGTTTGTGCTCAGTGTTGAGCTGAAAACTCTGTTTCCTTATGGGGGGTGGATTAGAGGGAAAGAGTGTAAGGACGGGTGTAAACTGGGTAGCTAAGCAGTAAACAATGTTAGAGCATAGCAAGACTTGCAGTAAAATGTGCCTGTGCAGATGGGAACTGGGGAAGCATAAAAGTTAGCGGGTATGAAGGAAATTCGGGGTCTCACACAAGTAAGTCACTCCCCGAGCTATGCAGCAGAATGCGAGAACCAACCATATATGGAAACTGGTGAGGTACCTGTCAACCTACAAAACTGTACTGAATCCTACGTTCGGTGCGACTCTCTCCAGGAGACTCACCCACGCGCATGCGAACGAAGGGTCTCCGCAGACTCGGTTACCTGTGGTTCGGTTGATCGTTTCTTTCTTCCACGTTGGACACAGCGGTCCATCGTTACTTCATCCTTGTCCTAAAGGGCCCAAACTTTACACCTTTATTCCAAGCATTACCTGCTTCAGGCCGAAGGAAAAATGTTAATTGGCCCAATAAAGTGAATAATCGATTCAATAACCTAATGAAGCGCTCTGTGAAAACAGCACTTACCGAGCTGAGCTCCCTGCTAACTCCCCGCTCCGTTTTATGGCACAAAATGAGTTGCGGCGTCACAGTTCAAAAGCGGTTAGTTTGACCTGCAGCTGATGGGGAAATCCAAACGCGAGTGAGGACGTGTGTGAGATCGTCCACCATCTCGCCACGTTTCTGAAGATGAAAATCAGCTGGAAATTACCGAGCGATACGGCACAGCCGTTCCCCGTAAACCCGGCGGCTCCCCGTTCGCCCTCCGTGCCCCGGCGTGTCGAACTGTTGACGGTCGGTCATCCCGTCCACGCGGCACAGCAGAAGAGGTGGGTGCAGAATCAGTAAAGCGTCCGGAAGCGATGTTGGAAGGAGCGATGCGCTGTTCTCCGTTTGCCCGTCTCACTTCGATCACCCAAATCCTAATTATTACTTTTCCGGAAGCTGCGGTGACTGCGGCGCAAACGCCGACTTTGGACACGTTGAGAAAAATCGCTTCCCTCATCTTGAGGTGATCGGCGTTTTAGTGGGCCGCGCAGGGCAGCGTGGTCTGTTCAATTTTCCCACTTTCTAAATCACCTTCCCCAAAGGAGCCGCATTTTGGCGGTCAGAGAAGGGATATTTCAGTTATGCAAATATATTGGGCAGTTGTGCAGTGAAATCCTCAACTAAATTCACAATCTGAACATATTAGATTTTAGATACTCCTAAGCACCCAGGAGCAGACTGCGCACTCGGTTCAGGACATACAAGAGGTTGTGGGATTATTTCATTTACGACTGTTTAGATGTCAATTGAATATACTCAGATTTCACATTTGAACGTTAGCAGACGCATTCATTAGACACACACACACATATATAATATGGAATAGGAAAAATCACCTACGTCACATTCACCACTTTATAATGAAGTCCATGAGAGTCCATGAAGTTCCGGAATGACGTTCCGGAGCCCACGTCCACTCACGGGTGAACCCCTGTGCTCCTCTTCCGGGTCTCTGTCACCCTCTCTGCCACATTCACCTGCCCGGCGAGAGCCTTGGTGTATCCCAGCGTTGTCGTAGCAGCCGCTTCCGGTGCGTCCCCCGCTGGGGCTGCGCTGAGCTGTCCTACCGCCTTCCCATCCACCCGGACACGCCCAGCTGTCGGTGCGAAGCCGCTATTATCTACGACAAAAACACTCTTGCAATCTGCCGCAAGCCAGAGACATACACCTTGGGGAAAAAGGTGCTGGCGTTTCTATCTTATCAGTTCCACCATCATGTACTCCATCCCTCTCGTTTCAAATCCTGACATTTTTCACATGCAGCCCCCCCCCCCCCCCCCCCCCCCCCCCCTCCCCCCCCCCCCGGGCCCCCCNTTTTCCCAACCCCCCCCCCCCCCCCCCAGCATGTAAGGTCGCCCGTGAAGGGTCTCTGTGCTGAACCCATTGGGTAATTCAAATCCTTATTTTTAGAAACACAGCGCTAAGCAGGCAGCCTGGGTGTCAGAGCCGGTAAAGGTTTTCCTCCATCTTTCTCTCGCCATCCAAAGTAATTTAGCATTACGGCGTCAGCGCGCTACTAACTCTCATTTGATTCTATTCACGGTTGTGTATAAACTCCTGCTGCTCGAGTTGTTCTTGGGAGGATTAGGAAGAATGCGCTTTTAAGTAATGCTGCAAAGATCAAGTGGGGGGGGGTGTATTATGTTCAGAGGGGCCAATTGTGGTGCCTTAAGCTAAGTACGATGTGTATGATAATGATGGGGTGAAACGGTCGTGCGGCAGTCTTCTGGCGTACATCAGCTGAAGGTGCTCCTCCTGCTTGGAGTTTACTTTGCACTGCGTGAAGGACGTGATGGAAGACCTGTCAGCCAAGGCCAAGGTGAGGTCCAACTCCTGTATGCCCTCCGATTCAGTTCATTTCAAAGTTTGACTCGGAGGCTGTTAATGGACAGGCTTTCTTTCATATATTTTACTGTATTAAATATTTTCTATCTTTCCATCATTATTTTTGTGCTTTTTAGTAAGTGCCACTATCAGTGCTGCCGGTGACTCTGCTGAGGTTTCTACTGCTCATCTAGAAGAGCTTGGCATTAGCTAAGAAACCTATTTTTTTGTTCTGCTGGGAAACGGACTTAAAAAAAAAAGATGACACTGCGAGGTCAGCGATGATAAGGTCAGATCTGAAGTTGTGCTCCGCTGCCATGTCACCTCGAGGGTGAGCGGCTGTGAATCTGCCACCAACACCTCCACATGCTGGTGACATTTGGTTGAGTAGGTGGTGACTGGCTGCCCAGAAGGAAGGCAAGGGCTTCTTGGTGCCGTTCGCTGTCTACCGAGCACATGGCTTCATCTGCCATCTCAACACAACACAAGGCTGAGTGTTATTGATCAGCTTGACAATGGAAGGGACAGGGCACTTATGCAAGCAGACCCAGATTGGGGAAATGTTGAACATTTTGCCTGGAATTAGCCTGGAAAAGGTGACAGTACACATTTGCGTTCAGTTTTTTATCTACTTTTCTCCAAAGCAACTACTTCTGATGAGTAAGCCAATTATTCAGCCAGGTAATTTGTACTGGAGCAACTTGAGGGCAGATACCTACAGGAGGTGAGATGTGAACCAGTCCTTTAGCCCCTCCAGAAGGGGCAGGCTAACCACTACGCCGCACCGCTTGCTCTTCCCGTACGATGCAGGAAAACCTGGGAATGCGAGCTCGTGAGCTGCGCAGTCCTGCGCTTCCTTGACACTCGCGACTCGCTCATTGTCACGTGCAGCTTCAGCAGCTCACCTTGCAGAGACAGATGGTCTACACAGGCACGTACGGGACTATGTGGCCTTTGGGGGAGGGGGGACAAAATCAATAATGAAACATGAATTAACAGTGAACAGAATGTGTAAATGGAGGTTGGGGTTTTTTCGGGATGCCAGCATAAGTACCGCCGGTCTGGTAGGGCTCCAGAAGCCTGAAGAGGCAGCATCCGCGCTGCCTGTAAGTCAGACTGGCTGTAGAAAACATTTAATTAGCGTTCAGAATTTGTACAGAACCGCTTACCTTGTCATCGTGACGTCCAAAACAGTGGTATGTGCCACTTGGGAAGTCTAACCATTGGGAAACGTTCATGTTAAGTGCCTGTGATGACAGCGACAGCGTTCCGACGTACCTCCCCTCTTCGTCTCTCACCGCTGGCGCCGTGGAGCTGCCTGTAACAAGATGAAGACTTTGGTCATGACCTATAAGACCATTCGTGGATGTGTGACCAGCCAGACCTTTGTGTTTGATGTTGTTGAAAGGCTTGTCTAACAACAGAATCAGAAGTTGTTGCAAGGTGTGCTGGGAAAGCACGACTGCTCTGCATCTTCTGAAGGGTTTTGTTGCCCTACAGACTCTAAGAGTCAGATTTGTGTGCCAAGGAATAGATGACTGTCGTGCTAATAATTTTCCAACAGTTTATTTATTTTTTGGGGGGGGTGAATAACCATACAGCCAACTAGCATTTAAATGTACAGTAAGTAGAAGCTGGCAACCGTTTGTTTGCTTGTTTGTTTGTTTTTTGCTTACGGTGCTTATCTTATAGGTGAGCCTGACTTTCATGTTTAATAGATTCAACAGATGGTTCTTCCCAGCTTTATTCTGAAACTATAAGCTGGTCACGCTCTTGGACAGATGTAATTTTTTTTTTGTTGTTTAAATCTGATGTTGCGGTCCTCCCCTNCTGAAACTATAAGCTGGTCACGCTCTTGGACAGATGTAATTTTTTTTTTGTTGTTTAAATCTGATGTTGCGGTCCTCCCCTGTCTGGCCTTATGCCGTTGCTTTGGATGCGTGGAGTAGAATTTATCTGCCCGTGATGTATGTAAATTTCACCACTCATATTTCATGCAGCTATTTTTGCAAAGGCTTCTATTCTAGAAACACTGCTTTCAAAGTATAATTAAATGCAGCGGATAGAATACATCTCTATCTAAAAGATGGATGATGAAAGAGGTGTTGTTGTTTTTTTTTGGTTAGGGATATTCTTTTATTTGATGGAATCTGGAAACGTTCTACCCTAATTGGCTGTTTCGTTCTTCCTCGTGTAATTTATATAAATGTGGCCGGCTGTACATTTGTTTTCCTGTTGACGCACGTGTCGTATAGAATAGATATATCGGGCACGTTTATAGCAGAAAAGAAAGACGTTTCTCTCAGATGTTGTTCATTGTTCAATAGAACCCGTTGACTTTGCCCGGTTTGCACTGCCCGCTCTCCTTACAGCTGGGCTTTGTACCCTGACCTTCTGAGATGTCTTGCTCTGTGTGCAGGCACTCTCTAAATCTCAGGGTTAAGGACAGGCTATGGCAAGTAAGCACGTATGAACCGGGGATGGGGGTCAGATCCCGGAGTTCATCACTGAAGCCGCTGTAGCAGGCACTGCGGTTGCTACAAATCCAATGGACTTGGGCTAAAAGCGATGCATTGATCTGGGGGAAACTTTTACCACTCTGGATATCTGGAATGGGTGTCATTTTCGGCGCTGATGCCCGCCCTTTGTGTTTATGGTTCAGAATGGACAAAACGAGTAGCTTTGATGTCCTTCAACAATCCGAAAAGTTGAGAGACTTTCAGGCAGGTTTCTGGGAAATCGTGTTGCTGATGCTTTGAACTAAGCCGTAGTAACGTGCGAATCTCCTTCAGCAAATGCGGGATCCCATTAGAGAAGAAACCGGACCGTGAGCGCCGGCTGACCCGAGAGGGCTGAACACGCACGGACAAATCCGTTCTCTTCCTACAAATCTGCGTCGTACTGCAGAGGCGCTTAGATGCTTCATTGACAGCCAGACACAGTTCCTCAGGTTCTGAGCATTTCCTCCCAGCAAAATTGCATTTCTCACTCATTAAACATAATATATTGAAAAATATGCAGTGCAGGTGCGATGCTTGTGAATATCAACACGCTGACTTGATGTACCATAGAGAGAAATGAATCAGATGGCTGAGCATAAGAAAGCTCTGGTTTCCCAGCA
This sequence comes from Arapaima gigas, assembly GCA_900497675.1. Taxonomy (NCBI): domain Eukaryota; kingdom Metazoa; phylum Chordata; class Actinopteri; order Osteoglossiformes; family Osteoglossidae; genus Arapaima; species Arapaima gigas. Next base: position 350,651 of record UFQX01000512.1, read on the forward strand.
TTGTTCTCAAAAGGATATGTATTTTCTGTATTATTTTTCCAATTTAGTACTGGAGCCCTCGGGCTTCCGCTCGATACGCAGATCTATCAGCAGCCGAGATTTGCAAATCACATCCTTTATGGCCACGGAAGAAAGACACAAATTTCATATGTGCCCATTATGAGGAGGGCAAAACAGCACTTTCATGCACAACATTTAGCTTGATGGATGGATACTGTGATCAAATCAAGTCCTTGTTCCAGCAATGTTTTCACAGGAGCAACAATATAGCCACGTGCAAATATAAGTTAAGTGTCTGTACTCTGGATTTCAGCATCAGACCGACAATTTGTCATCTGGTCTGAGATTAAATACGGTCTGAACTGTATTTTTATGCAGGTGCCTGGAGAGGGTTCTGGAGGCTCAGTGATTTGTAAGCTTTATTTATCTCTAATACACCTGCTTAATATATAATGTTATTAGGTACCACACACAGAGTAAAAATCGCGGCTATGTAAACAGATACAGAATATTTCCTATTTATCTATCTGTCCCCATCAAGGGTGTTGAGTCGTAGCCATGAGTAAAATTGTCGTCCATAAATTATGTGGCGTGATGTTAGCACAGCTGGTCCAAATTATGCTTTGTATACTTCAGAGTGTCGCTTGATGTATTTGCTGCCGCGTTGTTTTGAAATTTAGAATTCCGTTTCTCTTTAAGCATTTTAAATTTCACGGCACAATATTTTCAGAAATATTTGTCTATGCAAAGTACTTTTTTTTATTTTTTGCTTCTGATGTTATGTAATCTGTGCAGGAAACCAGACCGTCGAATACAAATGGCGGTGAAGTCTGTCATTTGCAGATAGCTAAGACCTAAGAAAGGGCAGCCAAACTGCACAACCCAATGAACGAGGCCCCGTTGATCATCTTTCCTCCTTCTCAAAACTCCTCCTCTTCTCCACGTGCTGAACTGCTGAAGTCTGAAGGACGTTGGTTCTAATCCGGCTACCGAAGCCACTAGCTTCCAGGGATGTTTGCGTCCATCGTGGATATGCGTGTCAGTAGCCAGCTGCGGTCGCGTGGGTGATCAATCCGTTCCATCCTGTCCTTCCACATCTCTTTTTGAAAAGCGCTTGCTCACATACCCCTGCAGGAGCTGTGTTCTAAAGACAAACTCGCCTATAAATCAAGACTGTAACCCCCTCCAGATACCCACAAGTAGATTTATGGCTTCCAGTGGCTTAGAACACCATGTTGGCTTTGTTGTAAACTACACTTTTTGACATTTTCTCATAAAAAGGTTCAGTGAAGTTGAGTGAAGGCATCTATAATTTTTTATTTATTTTCTTTTTTAAACCTCGCTTGCTCAAACCCCGCCTGGGAACGAGCAACTCTGAAGTGACGGATCTGACAATGAAAAATGAATATGATTTTTTAAAATTATTATTATCATTATGAAAATTGTCTTATAAGCGATAATATTTTCAGAGCTCAAGTGATGAGCAGAATTTGTTCTAATATCTGTAGTGTTACACCCCACGGCTGGAAGGCGGAGATATCTCCTCCGCGTTGCTGCACATATAAAGTGCCATTGATTAGGTATCCATTAGAATCCATTAGAAAGCTGTCAGGAAATGGTGTTTTGATTGGTTCCGTCTGGTATTGATTTGCTAATATATCTGTTCTTGTCATGTAGGTCATAACAGTTCTGTGATAAAGGCTGCAGAAGCAGAAATTTCCAATTGTCGTGCCGCGCGTGGAAAACGGGCTGGTCGCTGGTGGCTCAGTGACCGTTGGTGGTGGAGGTGGAGGAGGTGGGGATGTACAGGCACCTGGAGAGCATGTTGGACTGGGCTATGAGGCCCAAGTCTCATTTACTTTCTGAGGAGGTTCAGGTCCTTTGGATTGCGCGGGTCACGGCTGTAGATGTTCTACAAGACTCGTGTATCAGGTGCAGTCTTCTGTAGAATTGCGTGCCGGGAAAATGGCGTCGTTACACGTAACGCCAACAGAAGGAATAAAGTAATGAGGACTGTTTTCTCGGTTCTCGGAGTTTGGCAGGACTCTCTCGAGGGCACAGTCCAGAGAAATATTCTAAAGCATCTATCAGTTATGGAGAAGGACTCTCACCTTGTGCCCACCAGCCTGGCCAAAGGCAGGAGCTGCTTCAGTAACCGCCTGGTCCGTTCAGTTGTGCTCATTCCTGCCAAAGGCCTTTAGGCTCCATAATGAATTCTCTCACTGTCAAGGCGGTACTGAGCTCTCACTGCTTTTTATTTATTTATTTGTACATTTTTACACTTGTCCTAATGTGATATTGAACTCACTGTGATATCTATCTCAGTGTGTTATTAAATTATTCCAGTCTCTAACTTTCTCGCTCTGTCACTACTTTGTATGCCGCTGTGACCTTGTGCCGTTTCCTTTAGGCTCTCTGTCAGTCATCTGCCTCCCATAAGAAAATATCTTCATGACCACCGTGAGACTGCGGTTGTTTTGACGTAGTGTGTACTGTAGTTGTGTCAAAGCCTCTCTTGTACCCCTTCTCACTGTGTGTCGACATCCACGCTGTTCGCATCACAAGTTATAACACGCTACTGTAATACTGTTTGTTTGCAAGAGTCTCATCCATAAATTAAGATTCCATATCCACGAAACTTTTTTTGACCAGTATTTAATTCTGACAAGAAACATTAAAATAAGACTATACAGTTTTGTGTTCTATTAAATGTTTCCAGCTACAGTACCGTGCAAAAGTGTTAGGCGTGCAACTTCAGTGTGTGTTGAGAAGTACAGGTAGATTCTTATCTACCATCAGGGGG
>UFQX01000513.1:0-44308 GCA_900497675.1 Arapaima gigas
GGAACGCTGATGCCTTACGGCTACTAAGCTGTGTTTGAGTGCAGTCCCTCCTGTGTCTGTGTGTGAGGCCCTTTCTTGGCCTTCTGGCCCATCCCATGTACATCCCTGCTTGTGCCCCGGGCTTCCTCTTCTTCTTCTTTATTCATTATTAGTTTTTGTTGTTGTTATATCTGACACCTGTCACAGGTCACATTTTACATATCCTTATAACATATAAGTTTTATATAAAATAAATCTTGCTTAAGAATAAACTATCATTTAAAAGTTCAGTGCATTCTTATCATAGTGCTATTTTCGACAGTGTTATAGAACATGTGCTGCTAACATACGGTATTAAAAATACACAAGAAAGATAAACAGGGAAGGCAGTGCTAATGAATCATGGTGCGATAAACCAAGGTGCAACTGAGGAGAGAAAAACAAAACTTCCAGTGTTGCATCTGCATGGCACAACATATATAAATTTACCTATGGTGGGTCCTGCAGTGAGAGGATGGAGGATTGGAACAGATGTGATTATTTTAATAAATTATTGATGACTTTGGTTTTAAAAAAAAAAAAAAAAAAAAAAAAAAAAAAAAAAAAAAAAAANTGTGATTATTTTAATAAATTATTGATGACTTTGGTTTTTAAAAAAAAAAAAAAAAAAACAAAAAAAAACACTGCCCCCACTCTGCATGGAGGACTCATTGCAATAACATTCATAATGCCTAACAGCCAGGCCATGGAATTGGGTGAAACATAACCCTCTCATTTTACAACATGGCGAGCACCACAGCTGAGGGGTAAACTTCAATGGACTGGAGATGAGCAGGCATCAGGTGATGAGAAGATACGTGATCCTGTGGATCTCCAGCAACACAATGCAGTCCAAAGCTAGGCTACCCTAGGAGGTCATGTGATGGATGAGGGACGGCATCGTGGCTTCCCAGGAAGATGGAGAAAAGAAGCCAGATGAGTTTAACTGTTGAAAGGAGCAGGCTGAGCAGAAGATAAGGTTATATGAACAGGAAAATCATCCGACTTCAAACTGAGTCACACGTTTACAAACAAGCAAGAAACACAGTGAAATACTGTGGGAACAATTAGAAAAGGTCTTTCTTTGCAGGCCCAAGAAAATCAGTGGATTAGTTCAGAAAGTGGAAGGTCGGAGAAGCAGAACAAGTGTTTTAGACCAAATTAAGAAAACACAAAGGGTATGAATGCAATAGCTTAAAGTACCACAAGTGAATGTGAGTAGGAAAATATTACAAAAAAGCATGCAAAGTAACCCACCCCAGGCAACAGTTATTACCAAGGCAAAAAGCAATACAACACTAGAGGACAGGGGTCTGAAAACTTAGGCACAGTTTGAAAATAATTTCAAACTATATAAATACGAAAAATAACGTAATTTTGCGTTATTCTGTGACGGGTGGCTCATTTTTCATCGTGCTCTTCAAGACATCTGTGTCCTGCTTTTAGAAAGGAGCAGAAGGCTCCCTTCACTCTAATGATAATAATAATAAAAATAATAATAATAATAATAATAATAATAATAATGCGCAGTGCAGCATCGCTCCAGCTTGGCACGGGCACGGAACGCGCTGCCGCAGCTCGGCGTTTCCGCTGACAGAGGGGGACCCTTTAACGTGTTACCCACAGTGTCTTCGCGCTGCCATAGAGACGGGAAAGCGGATATACGGATTAGCGGTGTTTTCCGAGATACGGGCGTTTTGCGCGAGCTCGAGCTGCGGGCCCTTCAGTAATACAGTAACACACAGCAGACAGGTGACGCGTAACAGGGGCTCCGTACCCGGGTCGCGATGTCTGCCAGCACGGCGGACATGAAGGAGAAGTGAGTACTGAACTGTGTCGTACTGCACTATGGTACTACGCACTGATACTCCGCTCCGAGCAGGGAGGAGCTGCGGCTTCTGGCGGGCAGGTTAACTCCGCTGCACCGTCGCGAATCTCAGTGCCTCCTCTTCTCTGCTGTCAGTTGCCGCCCTGATGGTTGTTTCCCGTTGCAGCTCCGATTCCGGCTCCCGGTGGCTGGACGCGCACTACGACCCGGTGGCGAACCTCTACACCTTCTCGTCGTGCATCGGTAACCCCGCCGAGCACTTGGCTCCATAATCCGTATCTGAACAGGACGTGCGCGGTTATAACGGGGTCGGGTGCTCAGCCCTTAAACTTCTCATACGTGTAACGGGGGTTGAAATGGTCAGATCCTCTGCTGTTTATCAGCAAAACAGTTTGCTAAAGATACAATATGCGGTGGATCGTTGGGCTTAAAGGAGACAAATAACTGAGTATGATCAGCGTGTGAATGAAGGCTCACGCTGTGCTTGCGGATGACGTCACCCGGTGGCTTCATATAGAGGGAAAACAGTAACGGACCCAGAACAGAACCGTGAGGGACACCATGATGGACTGTAGATGAAAAAGGGGGGAGGGAGTCATCAGATTTCTGTACAAACTGTTGACGATTAGTTAGAAATGGAATCACTTAAGAACAATGTCTTTTAGACCAACTAGAGATTGTAGATCTGCGTAAGATATTGTGGTCAACAGTTTCAATTTGCATCTGGCTTTTAAAGCGCCTTCCTATAAATCTCCAGACAGTCGAACCCGGTTGTATAATAAATGAGCAGTTTAGTTGAGCGCCATTTACTCTCCAGTTTACAACTCTCTCGCTTTAAGGTAGCACAACAAGGTCGACTTGTTAAACCACGACGAATTTCTTAAATTCTGGATAACTTTAGTTTTAGGTTAAATTGTTTAAATATTTTTTACATTTCTAGCACATGCACTTCTATTATTAATTCTAGGTAAACACCGTGGTTTTATAATAGTCAGTATTTGCTGACTGCAGTTGTCGGGGTATCCAAGGCTGAGTGAATCCTGCAACTTGGAAGCTGGGTTCTGGGAGAGTACAAAAGAACCTCTCCAGTTGGGATGAACACCATCGCGCTTCAAACATCTCGGCCTTTCCCAGAAATCGTCCCAGTTATTAATGGGAGCGATGTGATTAGAGTGGCACCAAGTTACTAACCATCTATTGAACGACACTAGTTTACTATGCACTATATCCCCCATAGACCGTCTAGATGAAGGACCTGGCACTATTAAATTCCAGCATTTCCTTTTAGCTTTATGACACATAGAAATAAAGCATCTCTTTAAGACCTCAGACTGCTGGTAGCGAATATCATTGCTGCCAACATTTCGCATTAAAGTGGAAACCTTGGCGTTGACCAGAAAATTTACACGGGCCTCAATGTCAGACACCCAGACATGTGGAAAACATCATCTTCACTTTAGCTCTTTGATTTGCGTGCTTCTGAAAAGTGAAATTCCAAATAATCGAGTTCCCAAGAATAAGCTCATTATTCCTAATATTATTGCTTAACGTGGTAGACAGATGAACTGCTAAGAGACGAATATCTATTTTGACTCTGATTTGGAGACCCCGAAGGCCTTGTTGGACCCCCTCCACACAGTAATCCAGTCGCCTTGAGAAACAGGTTGCCCACTAACCATGGTAGGACCTGCGGGGGTTGGCATCGAGTCTAAAACCTTAGAAACATTGTTGGCAACATTGGGAGAGACTGAGTTCAACCAGCTCTCGGTCTGCCTAATTGATATGAAATTCTATTACGTTCCTCCAATTCATGAATTTTCCCCAACATCTCTGTTTTTGCCACGCATTTTGAACACATACAATTGTCTGCGATGTCAGCAGGTGGAGCTACACAATACATGCTGTAGGACGCACAACACATAAGCACAGCTTCCGAAGATACATTAAAGATGGAACTTACATCTAGTAGAGACTCCACGGACTCACAGGCGCTGGCAGTGCTCGGCTCGACTGGCGGTACACAGTTCGGTACAGCTCGGCTCACACAGGGGCCATCTGGCTGACAGCTGGCGGTACTCGGCTCCACACCTTCAAAACTAAGCGTTTGTTCTGCTCACAGTAATATAGTGGTCAAAGTTTTGGGTTTCAAGGGGTTACTCTTCTTTGCTTGTGTCTTCAATGGAACTAGCTCTAGTTCAGCTGTGGTTCAGCTCTAGTTTAGCTGTAGCTCAGCTCTGCTTCGGCTTCTGGTTCAGCTCTTGTTCATGTTCTGCTGTTCTGGTCTCTCTGGGCAGCTCTGGCTGATCTCCATGGCGACGGGGAAAACAAGGTGAGGACAAAACCTGCAGTCTGGACCAGGTTCCTGCTGCATGACAGGAAGTACAAAAAGTCGAAAAAAGTGCCTTCAGCATTTGAGTAGCAAAGGTGGGGGCACAAGGGGCAAGTGCACCCCATGGTTCGTTGACACCTGTCCACTGAATGCTGCTGCTGATATTTTTTGGAGCCCCACTGCCTGACAAGATGTTACCCAACTGGTTTGTATGATTTTTACATGGCAGCTGCTGCATTTAAACACTAATTGTTATTACACACTGCCTAGAATCACAAAGAAAACAGTGACATTGACTTTGTACATAGGTTCAAATCCCAACTCCTGCTGGAGCACCCTTGAGCAAGCTGCTCCAGTTACCTGACTGTAGAAATAGAGTAAATCAGTGCAAGCAGCTTAACACTGTTGCTTTGGAGAAAAGTGTCAGATAAATAAATGTGAGTGTGACCTGAACTCTGTTTCTCAATGAGGGCAGCTGGTGGTGGGCGACCTGGGCACTGGGGCTTGCAACATGAAGCTGAAGGTGTACAAAGGGACCAGTCTGGTGAGTGAGAACACGCTGCTGGACCTGCCCACTGGCCTGGTGTCCTTCCACATGGACCAGCATGAGCCACGCACGCCGGCCATTGCTGTGGCCTCGGGGCCCTTCATCTACGTCTACAAAAACCTGCGGCCCTACTTCAAGTTCACCCTGCCGCCTCTGGAGGTGAACCCTCTGGAGCAGGAGGTCTGGACCCAAGCCAAGGAGGTTTGTAGACAAAAGAGAAGTTCTGTGATGCTCAGCATGTCCAACATGTAATTTATCACTACATCACCACATTTAATTTATACAGGACATGACTGACCCGATGTCCCTGAAGGAAATGTTGGAGGGAATCAGGTGAGTTCATGACCTCAGAATATCTGCTGATCATTACTTACAGCCCAGCAAGAGCCCTTTTGCTCCTGCATAACTGGCCACTTGGTGGTCCCACTCACAAAGCATCCAAAATTGGCAGTCTGTAGGTTCTTGACTTTAATGTGGTGGCCTGAGCTCCCTCTCTCCCTCGGAGTTGCTGATTCCTTTCTGTCATTCCAGAAGGTGGTGCTCGTTTCTCCTGATCTCACAGCAGCTCCATAAATCTGCACCACACAGTCTGTTACAGTCACTTTTGTGATGGCTGCCTGACTGTCAGTTCTGTAGGCAGCTAATAGTGTAAGGTATGCCACCAAAAGATGGCAGGCAGCGAGCAATCCCCACCTCAGAAAATAACGCCCTGTGTGTTCTGGCTTCCTTTCAGGGACAAAGCTGACATACCGCTTTCTGTCAGATCCTTGAAGTAAGTTCTCTTAAGGTTATTGAATCACATCCTTGCCAAACGGACTGATTTTGCTATTTTAACATCCATCCATGGCACCGCTTTCTGTTTCCTCTCTCGGTAGGTTTCTAATGCTGGATCTCCAGGAAATGGAGACGTATGTCAACCTGCACAAGCAGCAGCCTATCCGGAGACAGGTGGCCTCCTGACTTCCTGCTCTTTACGGACCTGCATGCGCTTTTTTTAATGAGCTGGTTGACCATACAGTACAGTGTTTGTTTTCTAAACGAAACAATCTTCTCAGTGCTCTAATAATATAGCTATTCTGTGTATTATGTAGTAATATGTATGTATTATTAGAGACACTTACATAGATCCACTTGCTTGCTGAACATAGCGTTTGTGTGTGCAGACAGTCATCACTTGCATCAGTACCCTGAAGAAGAACATGGCAGAAGAAGACGCGGTCAGCTGCCTGGTGATTGGCACAGAGAGTAAAGACATCTACGTCCTGGATCCAGAAGCCTTCACCATCCTTTCTAAGGCGAGTCACACCTGTATCCATCTGATTTTGTCGCTCTGCCAGCTGCTTTTCCATTGTCCGCTACTTGCTGAGTCATCGAAAAACATTTTAGCTTGGTTCCAGTTTGTAGGAAACTTACCTGTGTTCCCTCCCACGTGACAGATGTCGTTGCCCAGTGTTCCAACCCTGATCGATGTGACCGGGCAGTTTGATGTGGAATTCCGCATTACGGTAGCCTGTCGGAACGGCAACATTTATATCCTTCGAAGGTTTGTGTCCTACCAATGATGGCAAGAAGTGAATTGGTGGTTTATGCCTTTCATTATCTCTGAACCTGGAAAAGCATTAATATCCTCTGTTATTTGTTGATTTTACTGGTTGCCAGGTTGTTATGTATGAAGACTCTGCAGTGATCTCATTGCATTCTGTCATCGTCTCTTTTATTGTTGTCCGCAGAGTTGTGTTTGAAGGTGAATGTGTTTGTTGTGATTGCAGGGAGTCTCCCAAACCGAAATACTGTATTGAGCTGACATCCCACCCAGTGGGGTTGGTGCGAATTGGGAAGAATGTGGTGGTGGGCTGTGCTCAGGAAACGCTGCTCTGTTATACGCAAAAGGTGAATTCAACCAAGGGTTCAATAAAATTCAACCCTGCGATGGACTGGTGCCCCATCCAGGACATAGTTTCAATGCCCAGCACCCAATAATTTAAGGATAGGGTGTGGACCACTATGACCCCGACCACGATAAAGAGGTTATTGATTTAACTGCTGTGTAGCTGTTATCGTTGGCTAAATTCCTAAGAAATATCAAATACATTTGGTTGCTGTGGGCTAATGGAGCAACTGGGTGTTTTGGGTAGCAGACAGAGGAGTTATGGAAGCTCAAGAGCAGATTTGTGATCTGTCTCATTGCCAGGGGAAGAAATTGTGGACCGTTTATCTGCCGGCTCCTGTGACGACCATGGGTCTGATGGACCACCACACAAGGGGCTTCCAGGCAGTGCTGGTGGGCCTTGCTAACTGCCAGGTGCAGCTTTACCGAGACAAGAACCTTGTCAGCACCATAAAGACCCCGGTAAGGTGGAAAAGAGTTTGAATACTGAGAACCAATATTCCAATATTTCTTCTGAGGAAAATTCTGATTTGTTCCCGGTTCATCTGAGAAACACCAATTAATTTCCCCAAAATATCCCCAACACTCTAAAATACTGGTTTCAGTGTGATCAAGACTTTAAACATCAATTACTTCATAACCACACAGTTAATGAGGTCATTAATATGCATCTGTGTTTATATGCAGTTACTTTTTTATTTACTATGATACGTTACATTTCTTTATTAGTAGTAATACTAACAAACATTTAATAGTCAAATGTATGCAAAAATTGAAATGAAAACAATATAAAATAGAGAAAATAATCCATTGTGCACATACTGTTATGAACTGTTATTGGGGGACTTACTGACTCAACAGGAGTGAACAAAATCATTGAAGTGCAAACTGGACTTGTTGACTCGGATACCAAACCAGGTATTAATATATACAGGTCAATACGTTGGGAACTGGGAAGCCGAGAGCTCGAGCAGTGGGGTATGGGTGTAATTCACGTGGCTGAAAATTTAGAAATAATCTCATGTACTTTACAATTTTTAGGACGTTGTTACCAGTGTCTGCTTTGGGCGATATGGTCGAGAAGATGGGACACTCATCATGACAACTAAAGGTACTATAAATTTTCCTCGCTTGACGTGATGGCAGCATTGGTTGGTCTCTACATGGAGATTGGTAAGAGCTGCACTCTGCGAGTTACTCCAGTGCAGGTTAAATTCTTTGAATATAAAGCTTTAAAGTCTCCTAGATGATCAAATACACCCCGTAGTGCTGCTCACATTTCTACAGTGTGTTGTGTCAGTGCCGGAGGTCAGTCTGCCCTGTCTCCAGAGATGCTTTTGCGCCGTTCGATTTTTGTGCTCTTCTCACTCGTGAAGGAGGAGGTCTGATTGTGAAGATCCTCAAGAGGACGGCCGTGTTTGAGGACCGCGAGATGGCCCCCGGGCCCCCGCTGGCTCAGAGCATCCGGCTCAATGTCCCCAAGAAGACCAAGCTGTACGTGGACCAGACCCTGAGGGAGCGAGAGAACGCCGTGGGTACGGAACTCACCTCCAACCAGTAGCCTTGTGTAACTCTTTATCTTTCCAAGCTGCTCAGGCCCCTGACTTCACCTGCCTAGATCCAGATGCCATACCGTAGTTGATCGGAGCCAGACTTTGAGCATTAGTGTCGCATTCGCAGTGCAGCACATAAAAATTTTACAATGCAGTTAAAAAAAAAAAAACAGGAAAAAGTTTGTAACTTCAGTGAAGTCCTTATCTGGATTGTAGGTAACACGAGAAACTGTACCTACATGTATGTAGGGAATTGTACCATAACAGGATTTCAGACAGGGTAACGGTGCCACATGTGAGTGTTGTGCGCTGTGCCCCAGCCATGCACAGAGCCTTCCAGATGGACCTGAGTCGGCTGCGCCTGGAGGCAGCCCGCACTTATGTCAAAGCCCTGGATTCCAGCCTGGCACCCATGTCGGCGAATCTGTCGGAGCCGCTCAAGATGAATGCTGTCGTAAGTGTCCTGTCGCTGGAGCTGCTGTCTGCCTATAGGTACATTTGTTACCCCCCGTGTTGAACAGCTGACCTGTCATACCTTTACAGGTACAGGGGCTCGGCCCCTCCTTCAAGCTCACTCTCAACATCCAGAACACGGCCGCTTGCCACCCCGTCATGAACCTTGCTGTTAGTTTTCTGTTCGACGAAACGCTGTACAGCATAAGGCCTGCCTTCTTCAAGGTGACCGGCCACCCCTTCCTTCTCCATTTTTGGAGCCAGATGCTGATCTCTCTGGTCTGTCTGTGTAAACCAGCTTTTGATCTGACAACAATGTACATGTGTGGGTGTGTGTGGGTGTGTGTGTGTGTGTGTGTGGCCTCCATACAGATCCCCCTTCTGGTTCCTGGCCTCAACTATCCCATCGACACCTTTGTGGAGTGCCTCACTGACAAAGGGATCTCTGACATCATCAAAGTAAGCTGCTGATGGTATCAGTGTGCCAGTCTGCCCATTTCCTGTCACTTCTTGTTGCCTTTACTCTGGAACAGAGACAGATCTATTAGAAGTATTTTTCCATGAACCACAAAGGCACCATTTGCAGCATTAGCCTGCCAGGTGGTCCTGACCTGGACTGCAGCTGCTGACCACATGCTGGTTTTGTGATGCAGGTCTTTGTACTGCGGGAGGGGAAGAGCGCGCCTCTCCTTACTGCCCACATCAACATGCCCGTCAGCGAGGGACTCCCTCTCAACTGAGTGGAAAAAACCTCTGAACCCGCAGGACACACACACTCTCAGCAGGAAACGCAACTCATCTCAGACTGGCCAACAGGGGCTGATACACCTGATGGCGTAGGTAAAAGGAGCTGAGTGGAGGTGAGGAGTATGTATGTGTTTGTGGGCCTGTGACACGTCCTGTATCCTGAAGCAGGTGAAGAGAACCATAGGTGTAGGATGGGCTCTGTTGGACTCCGACGCAGAGTAACAGCAGACAGGAACAGCTCATACACTGGCTCCTTGCTGTAAAATCCATCAAGTTAAAATTTTCCAAGATCCTATTTATTTATTTTAATTATATTTAATTAAATATAATTAAAATAAATATATCTATGTGAAGACTTAACTGCAGTCACATCCAGTGTTTACAGGTGCTGATTAATAGGATGACAAGCACGAATCAAGTGAATGACTGATTTAAAATGAGTTTGTGGACATAATGTATTTTCATTTTTGGACATATCTGTTTTAATGTAACTGAAGTTGAAGTCTTACAACACATTTTGTTATTTATTCTAGTTATAACCAAGATTTTTACAGACATAACCAGCAAATAAGTTGGCATCGCTAATATGAAGCACTATTAAGCTTTTTCTTAATGTTATATTAAGCATTTATTGTGACTTGGGGGATAAAAGTGGAATTATGGAATTACCAACATTCTTCCCAGTCCCAGTTGTGCAGGTGCACTGTGTGTGTGTGTGTGTGTGTGTGTGTGTGTGTGTGTGTGTGTGTGTGTGTGTGTGAGAGAGATCCATAGATGGATTATATGTCTGCGTACCTTTTTGTGGTTTACAATGATCAATATATATGTATCAGGCTGTAAGTGAAATCTAGCCTTTTTCACTATTGGTTAAGGACAGGATTGCTTGAAGATAGTGGAAATTTATTTTTGTTGATTTAGTTTGTCTTTCTTACAGTATTTCACACATTTACACAGCTGGCTATTTTACTGCACCTTACATCACTGACGGGTCCTACAGCTGTAGCTCAAGGTGGAGTTTCAACTGGCAGCCCTTTGACTCTTAACCACTGCAATCTTCTGCCTGCAATATTACTTTATGGAAACGTTGCAGCATGAACCAAATACTATATCTTAACTTCCACTCAAACGGACCTCAGGTGAATAAGTTACCCCATTCTCCAAAAACGTATTGATTTATTGATTCCATTCTCAGATGATTAAAGGCAACAGAAACAATTCAGTGACAAGTAAATGCAGTAATATCCCAATACTGTATTTATATAAACAACATGTAAACAATACTTGATTAAAAAGTGCAGAAAAGCCTCTCCAGCACTGAACCAGCAGGGGACAAACGTATAGACTGGTTTGTTCCCATGATTGTAATGCATTTGGTCAGGAGATCATTAATATGATCGTACTGTTTGCACCAAAGGGTTTTTAACCCCAGAAACAGTCTGGAAAGAGCCGTTTCACATTGGCTAGAAGACTCTGGTTATGGCTTTTTGGTGGAGAGCAGCTAGACAGATACGACAAGCTGTGTAAGTAAAGCGCTTTCTGCTGGATCTGAAAAGTAAACTAAAACTTCTATTTTGGCATAAAAAAAACGGACACATTAATTCGTGCTAATCTGGTTACATCGGACTGTTTGGCACACAGGCTACTGATCAGTAAACATGGCACAGACACACAAGCAGGGCTGTAGGAATTCCAGACAGCATCAAAGGAAGAAGAATAATTTCAATAGAGGCACTTTGTACAGCAAATGCAACGCATAGGTGTCCACCGTCGTTCAGGCAAACATGGTCAGGGAGATCCACTGTGAAGAGAAATGGAAAGAAGGCTTACAATCCTCGCTGCACGGACACATTTGTGGGTTTTTGTAGGGATGTGCAATACAAACGGTGAATATGAAACTATAGTAATCATAGTGCAATTCTTTATGCAATAACTCTTCTAAAAAACTAAAGGTCAAAGTCATAATCTGCACAAAACACAACCTGAATGTGCAGTCAGTGATGAACGTAAAACTGTAATATGCTGCAAAAATCCTGTGTATGTGTTTTTCTTTAGGAAACAGTAAAGTTTTTTGCTGAAAGTGTCTTGTTTTCACTCCATTGTCATGTTTCAATATAGACCAAAAAAACCTCAGAACAAACCTGGTCAAAGTTTAAAGAAATGATTCCGTCTGCATCCACGTCTATCGTTTTAAAGGTTTCTTCAAGAAAAGATAAAGAATATTAGAATCCCTTTAAGTGGCAGCAGACCCCTTTGCATCCCACTTTCTACACCACCCTTCTGTCAACATCCCCTTGCATCTGTCCCATTGTAGCTCACTGCTCCCCCTTTGTCTGTCCTCTATCCCAGCATCCTCCTCCCTCCTCCTGCTCCCCTGGTCAGAGAGCTTTTGGGGGTCACACTCACTGAACATGGTCTCTAGTCGGACGAGACAGGTGACAAAGCTGTCAAAGTCCACGTTCAGGTCAGGCTTTGCATAGCGGAGGATGATCAGCTGGAACAGGTGGTTGTTGAGCTTGAACCCTGACAGAGAGACAGTGAGATCTGTCAATACTGGCCTTATTCTTTTGACTAAATTATACTTCTCTTACGTAATGAACAGCTAACGCATATCATTGCTGTTTTGGGTAAGGTCTTGGTCTACAGTTATATATAGTTGGTCCCCAACATATGAAATTTCATCTAATGAACTGTGAAGAGTATTTTATTTTTTCCTAAACTGGGTGGCAGAGTTTCATCTGATTTGCCACCAGATAGTGATCACGAATAAGGAGTACTGCTTTAAGCGTTTCAACATCATGTTCTTTCTCCTGCCAGGTTCTTTATTGGGGTTTCTTATTTACAACATGTCATAAACACTCCTGCTGGGAGATTCGCAATGTGCGGGCGCTTAAACAGGACTCCCAGCTCACCTGCTACCTGCAAGTAAGGTCTCCACTGCCTGCTCAGTGAGTGAAGAATGAGAGAGACAACGCTGTTCTGTTGACTCCCGCCCCGCAGTTATCCAAGTTGCCGACAGTTACATTTGTTCATTTAGCTGACACATTTCCCCAGAGCAACATGCAACATAAAGAATCCTTTTCCAACACTGAGTTTGCTCAGGCTAATGATGGTCTTAGAATGAAAGTCATTGATTCACACAGAATACCTGCAGACTCCAGGGCCATTCGCATCTCATATGAGCTCATTGTGCCTGACTTGTCCACATCAAACTTCCTGAACACAGTCTATTGAAAAGACAGAAGCATGAAAGAGAACAAATTGTGGGAGTCATCAGGGGAGATAACAGGGTGAGGGGAAAAAAGATTCAAGAAGAAACCATTACAGAGAACAAGGTTATTGTGTAATATTTGAAAACATATTTAAGCTAGTCAGTAAATATGTAAATAAATAAGAGGAAAAGAAAGTACTAGAAGGGTATGTAAGCCTCATCTCACCAGGTATCTTTTGATCTTTTCCCACAGCACATGAAACTCAGAGATCCCCAACTTCCCGCTGCCATCTGTCTGTGCATCAGTGTCAAAGACTCACAGATAGTTTCGTGGCTTAATAAAAGGTGGCGTAGAAGGCAGACGTACAGCAAACGCACCGAACTGAAGGAACACAGCATAACTCGGACAATAAAAATGGCTGTGTGAGAGCTTAGGATACATCCATCAGATTGACCATGCTCCGACAGGCCTCCTTTGAAAATCCATCTGTTTTCAGGTCCTTATCTGTGACAGGAAAACAAAAATAGCCGATATCTTGCTCTTGTAACCACTTAATGGCATCTCTTAGAAAGAAGTCAAAGATTTTGAATGGAAGAAATGGGAAAAAGACTTACGCTTGCTAATGACTCTGTTGAGAATGGTCTCCAGTTCCTTTGTACTGATCTCCATGTCCTGGAAGCACAGGGGCAGTCAAGAGAGGAGACATAACACGACCTCTGCAATAATGTCCCACATGTTCCCCCTCTCACCGGTCCAGCCAACTGCCTGAAGAGATTTTTGAACCCATCGTCAATCTGGCTTTCATCCAGCTGTGGCTGTAGATGATATCAGAGAACCCGGGTTGAAGCAGCTGACTGAACATGAGGGTCAGACAGCTAGTAAAGCAGATAATATAGTAACTGTGGGAGGGGAAAAAAGTGCTCCTCCGTGTTACGAGTTGGGTCACGTTTCAGCCAGAGATGGTCTCACCTCATCAGGAATATCCACCGTGACCTTGTCATCCAGTTCCCTGTCAGACAAGAAAAAAACACCATTCATGGCCTCTCATCACTCTACTGTTTGCCGCGTCACACATTTTCCTGCTCCGTTTCTCCCGAACCAAAACTTACCACTAAACTTTTTTTTGAACTGATGTCCTGTCAGGCCCACAAAAACAACTGGACACATTGCGTTCTAGTTGAAAATAAGCAGTACGATTTCATCTAGTTAGTTTTAAATGATTTTCCCACTTTACTCCAATTTCTCTAAAAAATGTATGTCCTCAGCTCCAAGTCATCCGCTTTGCATCAATTCCCTTCTTCCCACTGTAGCTTTTCCCTCCCCATCTGCCCCCTGCCTCTTCTCCACCCCGTGTCCCCTTCGCGTTACTCACTCGGAGTTGGCCGGCCTCTCGGAGAAGACCCTAAGCACAAAGTCGGCCTCCTTCTGCGGCTCGAAGGTGGAGGGCACAATGATGTACTCGCCGGCTGGCAGGCAGAAGCGCGAGCTCACCTCCCGTAGGTTGATGAAGAGCTCGGACCGCGCACTCGAAGCGTGGGCGAGGAAGAAGTCCCGCTTGAGGTGCACTCCTGCCTTGCCCACATACTACACACAAAGCCCAGAACGCAGTACAGTTAACACTGTGTCAGACACCACAGTTGGGTTCTTGGTTAAACATCATTCTCTCCCTCTCTTTGAAATTTGATTTACATGAAGCAAAACCACTTTTGTGAAACGTAACTTGATTAAGAATTGCGGGATTGAGAGTGAACATGCAGCTCTGTCACAATCTGCTGGACCGTAATATCTAAATCAGTTGTAAAGGCAATAAATTATTGTGAGATTAGGGTAAAAACAGGGACTTAACATACCTCATCAGGGACCTGGAGAAAGAAAGAGAAAATAATAAGTACAATAATCCAACTACATTCTTCGTCAGAGATTAGGTGTCATCTGCATCCCAGCCCAGCTGCCTCCTGCTACTATAGTTTCTCAATAAATAAACAGTTTATCTACAGACACCTATTTTGAACCGCATAATAAACTGTATGGGCCTTTAAAAGAGATCATCAGTTCTGCCAGGAGAAGCCGTGTCCAGGCCTTGCCTCATAGACGGCGAATCCGATGGTCTCCATGTCTTTGCCTTCCTTGCGTTGGCGTCGACGGTCCTTCTGCATGAGGGCCACCAAGAAGCTGCAACCAGACCCACCTTCTGTGTCAGGGTGCTGTAGAGCGATTTTAAACTGGGGGTTGATCCAAAATGTTGCTGCCAAGCAGGAGAGACAATTCCATACATGTATCAAAAGTTAAAGTATATTAAACAATTTTTCTCAGTTCTTTTTTATTTCTACACATCTGCTTCTCCTAGATCTGTCTCAGTGCCTCAGTGATGCTTCTCACTCGCACTCATCAGTTCTACCCTCCAGCCATCCTGCACACTTAGTCAGTGATCCCACTACCTTTCTTGAAACTTCCATAATTGCCCTTCTTACCAGGGTAATTCCTGCAACCCCCAGCGGTGCTGCCTCTTCTCCACTCGCCAGAGTACAGTGATGAGCTCCACTTCTTCACCTGTGTGGTCTGGAGCGCATCTGCAGTTAGGTTACAGATCTCCAGGCGGCTGAACTCCCGTATGAAGTCAGCAAATGACATCCTGAGCGATACAGAAAGACACAAGTGTCAAAACCAAAAAGAGAGATCGAAAAAACATACAGGCGAGAAATGAAGAAAGAACAGCATGAAAACTGCTGTCATAAGCTCTAGTGAGACTGGATGTAAAATTTGAATGAACCTTTCTGCCATTTCCTGCTGTTTTCATTCATTTTCATTTCAAATCTTCAATAAGGTACGATAACAGATAACTAAATCTCATTCAAGGCTTGGAAAAGTGGAGAAATCACATGCAAAGAAACTTACAACAAATTAAAAGACAGAAAACAGCAAAAGAAAATACTTTAGTCATAATGGGTCAAACAATGTATTGGGTAGAACTTTATACATAGAGCTCTGGCATCAACTTGAAAGCTCTGAGCAAATGGTAAAATTCTTAATGTCTTGGCAATGACCACTACTATTCATGGACTTTTTTTTAAAATTAAGTCTCATGTAAGATCATCCATCCATCCATGTGACACTAAGTCCTGAAACCAAGGCAGCAGCATGTGGACCAGTGGTCACTCACCAGAACTCGCCATCCTCACTACGGTTATACAGCCTGCTCCTGACGGATGGGTCGATGCTGCTCCACTCCCGTGAGCTGGACAGAATGAGAACAATATCAGTAAAAGTGATGTTGCTCCCCTGACAACAGTTGCCAGCATGGTAAAAAAAACGTTTCAAGGACAATATATTCCCACTGTGTAGCTGGGTAACCATCCACTCACTTGTCACTCCAGGGTCCGGTCCACTCAACCTCTCCCCAGGGGTTGCGGATGCGCACCAGCTTTGTCTTTGTGCCTCTGTACATCAACTGCCCGAAACAAACAAATATGGCTTTCTGCTCTCTGCTTTTTTTGAAAGAGGTGCCAGCACCAGTCAGCACTGTCCACTCACCTCTTCTGCCGCGGTTATGGAGTAAGCATGGCCTTTCACCAGCTTCTTAAACGTCACCGCCTCCATGTCAAAGCGGCTCGTGATCTGGACACCCATAGAACATACAAACAGGAAACACCAACACGTGGGAAATGATACTAATCAAGATGGTGGCATCAATATATCATGTTTGTTCTGCAGCTTCTACCCGTGAGCTTTAGAATCACAAGAAACATGTAGCCAGGCCTCTTCTGTACTACTGAAGGATATAAACCTGAGGAAGAACGGATGAAAACCAAAAGAATTAAAAAAAACTTAACTAGAGTTACTGCCAAAGTATAGCTGGAAAAGACAATCATGTCCCATGACAGTCCTCATGGTGTGGAGATTATGAAACACCCAGATTCGGGTGATAGCGGTAAGATGTCCTTTAGGTTGAAGAGCATTAGCCACATGGAAACAACGTGCCTAAATTGAAGTCAATCCTGTTTATCAGCCCTCAGCTATCTAAAAGCGTGCCTGTGGACGGTTTGGGGGGGGGGGGGTGTGTTTTGGTGCGGACCAGGTTCAGTACTGACGTCTATGGAGCAGCCCAGCAGAGATCCCCTCTCTATGGCCCTACTGATGATGCTGAAGAGGTCCGCTGGAGCCTTTCGGAGCTCGTACATCTCGGTGACGCCGCCTGTGAAGTCCTCGAAGCCCTCCGAGGTGCTCCCCCCTGACAGGGCTTCGTAGCAGCCATTCAGCCTGGACCACACAGCACACTGCTGTCACTCGTCTTGAACGACCATGTTGACCAAGTGTTTTGTTTGTGACCCCCCCCCCCCCCCCCCCCCCCCCCCCCCCCCCCCCCCCCCCCCCCCCCCCCCCCCCCCCCCCNGTGACCCCCCCCCCCACCCGCCCCAGCGCCTCCTCACTTGGCGTAGGCTTTCTCCAGCAGGGCACTCCAGAACTCGCCGCCCTCTGCTGAGTGAAGAAATACCAGTTTTCCATCCTTGACCGGGAGCCTGTCGTCAACCACCACGTCGACCCACTCCCCAAACTGCCAGAACTGTGTGTGGACAGAGACTGTGGTTAGTGATCCTGTCCACAGGGGGGCGGGATTTACAACAAACCCCTCAGACATGCAGAAACAGAGAAAATGATAAATCTAATTATCACAAGAGATCCTTATATTCTTCTAATGATTTTGAAAGTCAGAGTGGATAAATGTTTAATGTTTCGCTTATTTCACTTATTCAATCTGTTCTGTGTAAAACTCAGCATAGGTACAGATTAGACATTTTTATAACAATGATCACAATGTTAAGTAAGTGAAGATTTATCTTATGTATATTATACACATTTCTCCCATAAAGTATAAATGAGTTTTGAGAAAAAAGCATTAAGATACACCCATACTGCAGGGAGAAACTGGAGCTCCAGTTTGAAGCCCAGCTGCATTGGGACAGTGTCACTATTGTGTTTTGCAGATGTGAGAACAGCTGGCCAAATATGGAAAGTCAAGAATCCAAGTTCATGCAGAATCAAATTTTGCGATGGAGGGGTAATAAAGTGTGGATGAGCTCAGCACAAACCAGCCCTTGGGGATGGCGGCTGTTTACTTGGTCGGCTCTGTAAAGCCACACCGATGGTGAAACACTCGCTCGGTAACCCCCAACCCCTACTCACATCTCTACACCCTAAATACAAGCATAGGATGACACGTCTGCAGCCTGATGCTCATCTAGCGGGGACTGGTTCTGCCAGTCAGTGACCCGGGACAAAGGCAAAGAACTTTAACTCACTACCAAAACATACACACTGCTGCAGGATGAATTTCCACCTCTCTAAATGGCTCATCTTCCGTTCACATACTGTGCACTAAAAACACAAGCGAGTGTGGGGCCATGAATAACTGACATCATGAATCCAGGGTTTCAGGATATAAAGTGAACAGTAGGGTAAAAATTAAAAATTCCCACACTAGAAGGAAATCAGATGTGCTCGGCTGGAGTGGGGACCGGGAAGCCTCATGGAGGAATGTGGCACCGTGCTGGTGCCGTGGCCCAACTCTGTGCTCACATGCTAACACACCAGAGGGCCGTTTATAAATAAATACTACTCATAAATATAGCAGGAGTGTCTACCACCGTACATGACAGCTGTGAGTTTTATTCACTTGGGGGTTCTGGGCGGGGTGCAGCATTTACAGCACAAAGGAATTCTGGAGAATCACATATTGGATGGCAGTTTCTGGTAGCTTCTTTAGCAGAGCTCATTGTCTGTCTGTGCTTCTTACACAGCCCTGGCCCTGTGCAAACCAGCACAATGGGTACCTCCTCTTGTAAAATGCACTCACTTTTTCCCCTTCATTTTCCAAGGCTGTGCTCTTTCAACAGTAGACTATAAAAATTGAACACTACAACATAATATAATTTTATATACTATAAAACTAACATATCCACCGACATGGAATTAATGCTGGGCTTCTGTTATCTGCATGTGTTCAGATGAGCGTCGTTCAAAGCCACCTGATTTTACTTTGCACTTCAGTGATTTTTAAAAAAAAAATAAATCAGACTAAAATATGTTTTGCAAAACTGACACTCAGTTGAGGTTCATTTTAAACACTCAGATTTTACGGGTGCAGCAGGTAAAGGCTGATAATTTACAAGGCTGTAATCCATAAGGAAAGACGGGGTGGGCAAGAATGAAGAAAGATTTGGGGTAAGTGATGTGTGATTGAATAGGAGGTGACAGGATGACATACTCCTGCAGGG
The DNA here is from genome assembly GCA_900497675.1 of Arapaima gigas. Taxonomy (NCBI): domain Eukaryota; kingdom Metazoa; phylum Chordata; class Actinopteri; order Osteoglossiformes; family Osteoglossidae; genus Arapaima; species Arapaima gigas. The sequence goes on from UFQX01000513.1 coordinate 18,845, forward strand.
CAACAGGAGTGGACTGTTTGACAAAATGAGCAGCTAAAATCATACTGAAAGTAGGTTAACATTTCTATAAAAGCCATTTTAATTTTAAAAAATAGTGGATTCAGTAAAGGCAACAATCACAGGAGACAAAAGTGACTGTGTGCTAGTTTGACGACGGGAGTCTGGAGGCACCTGGAAATGGAAGATGCCGGCATACTGGCTGCTGAAGCCCTGTCCATGGGGCACAACTCTGTGCAGCACGTTATCGTTCAGCGTGAGGGACGCGATGGCCGCCAGGAGCCAACAGTCACCTGTCACATAGTGCACAGGTGAACATAATCATATCATAATCAAATTTCCAAAACCACAGCTGCCTGGGCAGGCGTATAACTTGTTGTTATGGAAACAGACCACAGAAAATGCAATTTGGACTGTGCACATTTCTAAACAACTGTGATACTGGAAGCATCATTTGGAGTATTAAAAGAAACTTCGTGCATTAATTGTCTGATCATAAAATAAACACGTAGTTTAGTTATTTATATAAAAAATAAAAGGTACCTGAGCTGCAATAGCAACAGTTACAGGACCGGAGTCATCTTCAAAAGTGGATGCTGACAATAATGATTTACTTATTACAGCAGCAATTCATACGTATATATGACCATTGTCCTGTGGAGAACCCCCAGGGGAGTCACAAACTTATATACTGAGAAACAATTTCATTTTCAGAGTTCTACAAGAACCCTTGGTTTACACTTTCATACACTCCTCATTCATGTGTACAAGATGAGAGCCATGTGCACCACCTACACATCAAAAGTGTGCCTCCCTGATACTGGTAGCCACGGCAGGTCCAGGGGAACAGCACTAACAAAAGTGGAAAGGACAGCGTACTATCAGGCAGCACCAGCTAAACTCACCCAGAGCTCCCTGGCAGACGTCCGTGCGAGTGGCTCCATCTATAATGAACTGTGGGTTGGAGCAGATTTCCTGTAAAACACCAACACACAGATCTGAGATGAGCCCAGGGGAAAGTTCTGTTACTTTTTCCACATAATACATTTTGTTGCAGTCACTAAGCCCTGTTCCATTTTTTAATGCCCCCACCTCTCAGTTACATAAAAAAGTTCAACCAGAGCAGAGGTTCATCACCTTTTCTAGGCCCCAGACCCCCCCATAGTAAAATGTCAGTAAATAAATGTGGAAAAAACACTAAACCAACATTTGGTTGCCTGCACATAGTATTATTACATGGATGACAATAGCACGATAATATTTTTATATTATTATTTAACTTTTATTTAGACTTATTTTTGAAGGGACTCTATGCTTCACAGACCCCAGTGGGGTCAACGTACCCCAGGATAAGGACCTCTGCCCTTGAAGGATACTTTCAGCAGCTTTTCTACAGACATTTTGACATTTTAAAACAAGGTTGTTGTTCAAAAAGTTCAGTTTGTTAAAATTATTTTTAAATTTAAATATTTAAATGTTTTGGCCACTTCTGCTCAGTTATTAAAACTCAGTTCTTTTTCCTGATTTGGGTCAATTAAACTGACATAAAATCCTATGCAAACTGGCTGTATTAACATTAACGGGAAGGGAATCGAATACATCAAGATGAACAGCAAAGCAAATGTGTTTTCGTGTCTTACCGTGGGACGCATCCAGCGGATGCCCTGTGTCTTGGAGGACCGTGGTCCCAGTTCATTGAAGCCCAGTGAGGAGGACTGAGGAGGAAAGGTATCATCTACAAACAGGCTGCGGCTCTGCAGGCAGCGACTTCGCAGGGACTCGAAGTCCTGGCCCAGGAACTTGAGAGCCCTGTCATTCTGTCCCAGCCCTTCACTACGATCCCACTGAGACCTCAACTTAGCTGCCATTCCTGATGCAAACACTGGTTCCATCTTTCCCTACTTTAAGCTGTATGCTGTTGCAGAGTGAAATAAATTGGAAATAGAATCAAAAGTATGTGAAGAAATGGGGCAAGAACAGTGATGACTGGTCCAAAATATGTTCCGGTTATATAATGTGATAAAATGAGGGTTATAGCAATTTACTGGCAAACATGCACTATTGACATTAAAAAGTGATTAAAGTGAAAGCTGTCGATCAAGTGAACTGCAGATACACCAGTCAGAACTTCACGCCACATCAGAAGAAATCAGTGCCACGGCAATAACAGGCGCCGAACAGAGCGGACTTCCAAGACCAATCACAGAGCAGCGATGGCAGCTTCACCTGCACAGAAAAAGACACAGCAAGTGATGAAAGAACTTATAACCATTTTAACAAAGCACAGCTGTGGCATTTTGTATCAGCCACAAAAATATGCACTCATTTTCTAAACATACCAGCCTTGTCATATACAGAAGCAAGTATAAAGACCAGACAGCATTTAAGTTTAATTAAAATCTAATAATAACGAATAGACTCATAACACCTCCATGTAACACATTTAGTACTATGTTCATTTCTGGATGGCATTTTCTTGCAGTGCCAAATTATTAATTTAATAAAAAGTTAATTTATGGGAAGACAAACTACCTTCCACTTGAAATATGTTAAATCTTTTATTCACCCTCTCCAAACTGTTGTATTTCACCCAAAAACTATTATTTAATCTACAGTACTGATGTTTACCCCACCCCACCGTCAGCTCCATTCAGAATCGACTTTGCTGCTTTGCTTCAGAGGTTATGAAACATCGAAGGTAGTATTTAAGCTACTGATACTATTAAATGATTAAATGGAGATTTATTTTAGTCCAACGGCACATGACAGATCAACTGGCTGATTGTATCTGCAGTGTGTTCAGAGGCATTAGGCGGTTGAGGACATGGAGAGCTCAATAACAGGACAGCAGCCAAGAGGTTATGTGGAAACAGGAGAATCCACAGCATCACGGGACGTCTGTTACAGTCACACCCGAGTTTGTCCATCACCTTTCCTGCAGGTATCTTCCACTGTCCAGTCTGATGTTCCCACTGCCTGTGTACAATGAGTGATGCATCTACAAGGCCTCAGTTTAACACACACACACAGCCTGCAGGCTCTTCTTAAATCGCAATAAATACACAGTATTAGGGGAGTAATGCATGAGGTCAAACTGGGTGTGAATTCAAAATTAATACAATAATTTCCTCGGGTATGAGGTTTTTTCACCCATTTCTGAGTAAGTTACTGACTGATGTGAAATATGAGCGTATCTCGGGGACAAAGGGAGTGAAAACAGGATTCAGTTAGACTGACATGAAAGTACCGACAACAGCACTTATTTGCCCTCAAGCTAATACTTTCCAGAAGTTATGTGCTTAAGTCCTCTATAATACACACTGTTTGGTGTGCCTATTTAGCTTGTGTTTGCTTAGCTTAACTAAAAAAAAAAAACACACACTAAATCCCTACCATAAAGGAATAAGCGGGGTCCAAAAGAACGACAGCTGCGTAACTTAAACGTAAAAGTAACTAAAAATAAAGGGCATTTGTAGATAAATAGGACCCAGGCGATCGAGTGCTTCTGTGGACCAAAGTGCCGCAATGAGAGTGAACACGTCCAATAACACGGCCGTTACTTTCACCACGGTTTGTACCGTATTTCAGTCTGAGGTAAAACTGATTTTGCTCGAAATACGAATACAAATAAGTTAAAATATCCTCCTCGCTCGACACTAACTGACAGGAGGCAAAGGTGTGTGTGTTTCTCTCTCTCACACACACGCAAACAGTGTTAAGCGAGAACGGGCCCACCGTGTCATAACCCCCCTTTTTTAACTTTCATTTTACCTCCATTTACCGCGGCACTGCAGAGCAAAGCAACATACAGGAAGATTGACTACAGTCGCCGTCTGAACCGCAACACGGAACTGCACACAAAACAGTGAAACCATGCAGTATCTGCAAGTGTTTTTACAACATTCACGACGGACGGAGAGATTTAATCGCGTGGCGGGGTAGGAGGCACGAGCGGAGTGACACCCCCCGCACGCTTGAGAAACAATAATTAAAACAATGGAAAAGCCCCGAAGAGGCAGAACAGACTACAGATCAATAACTGCATTATCCGTCCAGCAGAACAGACTACAGATCAACATCTGCAGAACAGACCGCACATCACTTGTGTTTTCGAATCGAATTCCACACGAGCCGATCGACGAAACTTTCCTCGCGGAGGAATTACCTTTATTCGGCTTTCTTTTTGTAGTCTCGGTCTCTCTTGCTGGCTTCACGTCAAAGAGCCGCAGACGGAACCCGCCTCTCCGGAGACACCCGCAGTCCCACCCTCGTGCGCGCCACCCCCAGCGGGCCGCCCGATCCCACTTCACTCAGTTTTACTGTATACGTGCAGCAGTTAAATGGAAGACGGTCGCATCGAACCCACAGTCCACCGTTGTTTCCCCAGGCAGCCCGAGAAATCTCCTTTAATGTCCGCGAGGTGTTATTACACATCGGAGAGACGCCAAGAAAGATGGAAACTGAGGCTGTAGCACAAAGATCCACATGGGTCTGTCGATCATGTTATTTGAAAGGAAATACTTCCATCTAATGGCAGGAACTGCTTTTTGCTATTACATCAAAACATGACGCGACAGTAAAATGCCATTGTTTAGGACATCATAACGGAGTTTAAATAAAACATGAGTAACATGTAATAAAGGAAATAAAACGTTTGTAGAGGGATTTCAGGGATCCGAAGTGCTTGTTCACACGGACGTGGCGCCCGACCGCTCCTTTTTGAAACTTGATCCCAAAATGCCACCAAACTCTGCCACTAGGAAACTATGGTCTTCCTCACTGTGCGTGGGGGCGGGGGCTGTTATGCCCGCTTTGTCGCAAATTTGCACCTTCCGAAACTTTTCCATTATCGCAGTGACTGTTTTTAGTGGTATAACTATTTTTACAAATGCACAATACATAAAAAGTAGTTTCTCCTGGGACATGGTAGACAATACACTAAACAGACAGCATGACAACATAGAAGAGTTGGTATAGCACATAAATAAATACAGAACTGAAACTAAGATAGATAGATAGATAGACGGACAGACTTTGAGTTGTTGGTGCCAGTGATCAGTCTGTATGCTTTCTGGCCTGACAGACTCCAAGAAAAGGGTGTTTGACTGTTCTTGAGCCTGGTGGTTTTCGCCTGCAAGCTGAGATAGCGTCTTCCAGACAGCAGCGGGATAAACAGACAGTGGTGAGGATTAGAGTGGTCTGCAGTGGTGATAACAGCTTCTCTGATGTATCGCTTGTTGTAGGTGGTCTGGATGGTGGGTGGTGAAATCAAAGTGATAGACTTTGCAGTCTTCACTTCAGGCTACAGCACTCCATAGTCAAAAACAGTGCAATTCCCAATAAATGTTATAGTTTTCCCAATCGTTTGAGCAGAACATTTGAAATGACCATATGTATTGTTGATTTTATACAATCAATTTTGCCCAAGGTACCAGCAATTCTTGAGCTAACTGCTTATATTTCAGGATTAAAGTGGTGATTGTACAATAAGGTAGCAGCAATGACATTAACTATCGTACCATAAAAACCACAACACATAGAGAACCGACTGTACGTGCTACCGACGAAAATGACATTAACTACAATATCCACAACACACTTGCGTTTCCTGTGAACATTTCCGTTTTGTTTTGTACGAGTTTCCGGTTTGCGTTGTAATATATGAGAAGCCTGTGGCCTACACACGGACCGTTTAGGGGTTTTTTTTGGTTGCTTCGTGCCGATATAACTGGCTAAATGGCGACAGAGGGACCACCTGGAATCGAACCCGGTCCAACAGACCTGGGTAACTCAGTTGCGTCTCTTAACGCCTGGACTAATGCGGAGCTGCAAGCGAAACTTGCAGAGATCGGGGCTCCCAACATGGGTGAGTTTAGCTAGTGAGCTAGCATGCGACTGCAGCTGAATGGCCTCTCACACCCTTATTAAAGTGTTTAAATCAAATAGAACCCCAATGAACACGTGAACGTGAAGATTTCGGCTAAATATTTTCATCTGCACTATCATCTGGTCAATAATGCTATTTTAGTTTTTACTGAGGTGGTACCCATTGTTCTGACCGGTTCAATAGCCGGGTGGATGTGAAGCATCGTGTTTACAAACCACTTAGCTCATGAACTTAAAAGTTTAATAAAAATACTGACTGCTAACTGTGTTCTTGAAGGATTTAAAAAATATGCAATTACACGGTCGTAATATATTGTTTTAGGTGCCGATACATCGGAACTGATGGAACCACATTGTTTGGTTATGACTTCTAATAAACAATAACTTTTATTGTTGTAGTACAGTTGTAGCGTTGCGCCGTTTTTCCACCTGTGTCCCAAACCTCTGGAATATAGATTTTATCCGCATTCGGGTGCATGCGAAAGTGCGGATGATGCCAAGAAAGAACGGACATCCACACGGTGTCTCTTCCAGATCAGCAGCTGGACCACTGGCGCTGAACTCCAGACACACCGTTGCACTCGTTTTATTCCTTCTTTATGCTTGATATCATAGACTGAAAACTCGATTTTCACCCAAAACCTCCGCCATGTTGAGTTTTCCGCCATTTTGGTTGTTTTGGTTAAAATTAAATGTGATCTTTTCTTTATTGCAGGTCCCAGGGAAGAGCTACTAGACACATTAAAGACATACGTGCTGCAGGTATTTTTGATTTTCTGTTAGCAGTTTTGTTTATATTGCCTGTTATGTTTTGTCTTTCTGAAGTTTTTTAAAAATCTTTTTAGACTGGGATCATGCCCACTAAGCCCAACCTGGCAGGAAATGATGACACAGCGGCCGCCTTACCTGCACAGGTTTGAATTCCACCCTCCAGTGCTCAGCATTAGTCCTTAGGATATCACTGTATTATAATTGTAAATCATATTTGACCTAGGTACCAGTTAAAGAAGTGGTAAATAGTAATGTTTTTGGAACGATGTGGAGTTGCATCAACAATCCTGCTCACTCTGGATTGTTCCACTATAAATTACCCAGTTTTTATCTAAAGCTCTTCATCTGTTGGAATTTTTGTTTAATTGAGCTGTTTAAAATCTATGACAATTAACACATAGTATTGGTCTTCTACATTGCTTCCTTGCCAGATGCCGGGCATGACCCTGCCCCCACCCCCGATGCCCATGCCCTTACCTCCAGGAATGGGAATGCTGCAGGCCATGAGTGTGATGGGAGCACCAGCCCCTCCAGGGATGCATGTGCCCACAGAAGAGGAACAGCTCCAGATGGTGCAGCAACGGGCTGCCATGGTGTTGCAGCATGAGGAGAGGGATGTTCAACAGCAGGTGACTGATATACCCTTTGAAAGGAGGGAGGTGCAGTACAGTGGTGATCAGTGTGACTCCAGGAAGAAAAGAACCCAGACACTAGTGCTCTTGAATGCTTATATCCTGTCCAGCATTTCACAATAGATGCACTAGATGTGAGCCTGAAAGCTTATTTTTATTTTGACTGTCTTCCAGCCAAAAGAGGCACAGTTTTTTGGTTTGCCAAATTTGTGCTGGTGAGCAGTGACAGATCTGTCTGTTTTCCAGGGGGAACCTCTTTCCATGCAGGAACAGCTGAAAGAGCAAGAGCTACTGGAGCAACAGAAGAGGGTAAGGCAAAAGTAGGCTTGAGAAGTCAGACAGGCAGGCAGGCAAGTCAAAAAACTTGGTGACCCTGATAACACCATTGCAAGGTTTGATTTAAAACAAATCAAAATAGCATGGAATATTTGAGGATTTAAAACTTTCAGTGCTGTACATTTTATTGTTAGTGTGCTGGTGGTAGTTATGTTTGCTTTGGTATCCACTGTGTATGCCTGTAGTGTTGTGATTTTACCATCAGGAAAGTAACTTTGCTTTTTCTTTCTTGTTGTTTTACAGGCTGCAGTACTCCTGGAGCATGAGCGGCAGCAGGAGTTGGCCAAGATGCAGCAGGGAGGACCCAGTGCTCGGGGCCCTGAGCCAGTGACACGGCCCCCAGGTGTCACCTTGCCGTCTGTGCCCCAGCTCAATCCTACTAGAGGTAAGCCTACAAGAGCCTGGCTTTTGCAGCAAGTATCATTGTTCAAGATTTTGTTAGTCTTTGGATGGGCCTATCTTACACTGTGAAGGAACAAGGAATACTTATGGGTATTAAAGGTATACATTCAGAGTTATGCTAAGTGCTTTTTGTTGCTGTGTTTTAAGTATCTTGGCAATATAAGTCAAGTTTATTGGCACGTTGTCTCTTGTGGGGAATTTTTGGTTGACGAGAATTTTTTGTACACTCTAGGAATGTCACAAAGTGGACCACCTCCCCCAGGCATCTCCATGGTGCCCCCACCCAGCCATAGACAGAGGGTGCCCCCACCTCCTGGAGAGGATGCCCGTGAGGTAAATGTCCTGATCTGGTTGAGATGCTACAGTCTTACAAATTTGGCAATCAGGTGTACACAAGAGAGGAGTTCATTAAATGTGTTTGCACGTAGTTGCTAATGTGGCACATATGTTCCCTGCAGTGCCTTCTTCACCTGATTGTAAAGTGGCTGGTCACTGTGTAAATGAAGAGGTTTAATCAAATGTTTTGCGTGTTGACAACACAGGTTTGGCAGGGAGAGGAAGTGGGCATGGGGCCCAAGATACCCCAGGCCTTGGAGAAGATCCTGCAGCTGAAGGAAATGCGCCAGGAACAGCTCATTGATATACCTGCAGGTAGCTGAAGAGCTGTTGTGAAAAGATGAACTATTCTGTTTTCAAGCCAAACACTCTGACCTTTACATAACTGGGCTACACTCCAATCTTACAGTTTTTTATTGTACAGAACTCTGTTGTGTAAATTTTAAGAAGTGTAGAAATTTTAATGCACTGAGTGTTTGTTACATTTTTCACATATTTCCACATCCACAGTCGGTATTATATTCCTTAAAATGGCAGACTGCTTGGAACAGAGATACTAAAAAGTTTGCCAGCTGTCAAACTTGTGCCTCATTGACAGCAATTTGGTTATTCTTTGAATAAATATTGTGTATTAAGTTACCCTGGAAACAATTATTGTTGGCATAAGTAAAGCATTAATTTTGTGTTTAAATGAAGATTGTCTAATGTCAAACATTTGTTAGTAACACTACACAGTACCTCTAATGGTGTAGTGTCCCTGTGCTTTTCAGGGAAAATAGATATAGGCAGTGATCTTGTGAACTTCATTTCTTATTATAAACCAAAGACAAATGATCAAATTGTCTCCTAAAAAGACAATACCAAAAGGCATTGTGAAATGCTACAATGTCAAAGAAAGATAAAGTCAACAGAAAAAATATGACCTGTTATGGGTTGACATCCTAACCAGGGTGTACTTTGCTTCATTCCCTATCATTGCAAGATAGGCTCCAGTCCACTACTACCCTCAATGGAACAATTAAAGATGAGCTAGATAAAAGATAAGCTAGAAATAATCAGTTTTGTTGCAAATATTACTTTGCTCGATATTGCCATTTACGAAAAATTTAATTTTGCATAACTTTTATGTCTGGGAACCAAAGAAATAATAATTTGATTATCTCACATGAGGAATTCATGGATCAAATTAACCCCATTGTATGAGCAGATGGAAGTATTTTATATAACTTGACTGCAGAAAGTATTATACCAGGATGTGAACTTGTAACCAAAATATTTTTAGTTCAAGTATTTCACTTACGAGCACCAAGAAGATAACAGTGTGGTTAACCATATCTATTGCATTCATTTGGACTTTTAACAGACTGTGAATTGGTTTTGTGATGAGTTGTTCCCTGGTAAAATCTATAAGAATTGCTTAGTAAACATTGTTGTGGCATTTTGGTTCTCCAGAAGACGACAGTGCCGGAGAGATGGAAACACGCACATCTGGGGCTGCGGGGCTGTCAGAAACCGAGGACGATGATATCACAGCCTCAAAGAAAGATGTGAGTTTTTGCAAGCAGTGCTGAGTCTGTTTTGGCACTTCATTTCCCACTCGCACATTTTCTAGAAATTTGTTGTTTCTCTAAAAATACAGTCATGTTTTCATTGTATTCAGCCTTTGCACATTCTTGCCATAATGTGAAAATGATTTTTATGCACCACTCTTTGATCTCCACATGCTAATGCATTTTTTTAAGTTGTGGAGGACGTTTTAATAATAACTGTCAATTTTTCCTTTACTTCAGAAAACCCGAAAACGCAGAAACCGGAAGAAGAAGAACAAGAAAAAGAAAGCGCAGACTAACGGGGAGATAAACAAGGAAAAACAGTCAGAGAAGGAAAAAGAGTCCGAAGTTGAGATTGAGTACATCACAGAGGAGCCAGAAATCTATGATCCCAACTTCATTTTTTTCAAAAGGATTTTTGAGGCTTTCAAGGTCAGATTTCTGTTAAGCTTTGACAGTGGTGCCCCTTCCAACCCCTATACTTTATGGTATTGCACTAAAAATGCCAAAGGAGGTACATGCTTAGCTATGTGATCATTCACACTGACCTGTTGAAAGATGATGGTGTGAGGTGATAATTGGGATATCAGGTTTAAATTTAGTCCTACAGCAATGCATTGTGAAGGCAGGTGTCTGCCGCTGCTTTGTTTCTCCAACATAAAATGTTGTTACTCAGCTCACAGACGATGTGAAGAAAGAAAAAGAGAAGGAGCCAGAGAAAGTGGAGAAGCAAGAGACTACAACTGTGAAGAAGAAGGGCTTTGAGGAGGAGAAGAAAGACAGTGATGATAGTGATGAGGTTTGTGTTAAAACCTTTTAAAATGGTTGGATTTAGTACTGTGGTGTACTATTACTTATCTCATAAAGCAGGATTTCTAAAGCTATTAGTAAATGCTTGGGAATTAAGTTTATCAAAATGGACTTTCTACGGAGGAAAAAAAAATGGGTCAAAACAATGACCCTTTATGGTGTCCAGTAACTATGCTACCATCAAAGTGTTATATTTCAGTTTTTGAATGCAAAACCAATTGCCATGAACAATTTTCATTTCAACAGGAAGCAAAGCGTGACATACCCAAGATGTCGAAAAAGAAGTTGAGGAGGATGAACCGGCTAACAGTAGCTGAGCTCAAACAGGTGGGCGCTGTAGCTAGTGTTCCTTCTGCTGTCTTTCCTGCACAGTGCCTTTGGATACAATTAAGAAATCGGTCCCTTTCCTAGCAGACTTGGTCCCCAGAGGTCAGGGTGTTTTCAATTGCTGAGTATCTGACCAACTAGCTGTTTTCCCAAAATGCCTGTTTGTTCCAAGAGCAGAGTTAGTTATTCTCATCAGCTGCTTTATTAGGTACACAGGGTAGGACCCTCTTTTTAACCTCTGCAACAGCATGAATTCAACAACAGGGTGTTGGATTCATTTTCTACAGTTCTTGGACTATGCTGGTTTGACATCTTTATACAGTTTGTTTGTTTGTGTCATCTGCTAACACTGTATTCCACTTCAGGTGATCCTGTATTGATTTCAGAGGTGGGCACTGTGAAGGTCACTAGACTAGAGTAAAGCCACTGTTGTGTTTGTGGAGCCATCTTGAGACGATGATCACTTTGTGACATGGCACACTGTCTTGCTGGAAGTAAAAACTAGACTGACTATAAGGAGAGGCACCTGGTTGACAATGTTTTTGTTCTTTGTGGCATTCAGATGCTGTTCACTTGATACTAGTAAAATCTAATGTGTGCAAAAACAATGCTTGCCACACTTCTGTACTGGCCTGGTGAACCTTTAAAAAAAAAAAAGGCCAATGACTACAGTTTGTAGTGCAAAAAAAAAGTTGCTCCTTGATGCGATTTGACTGATTATGGAGATATTGCCAGTGCACAGGTGGCAGATGCACAGCCTGGCAGGTAGCACTGCTTGTCATATATGAACCAGGGCATGAAAAATTGATGAACCCTCTGAACATTTTATGTCTCTCCATCCTCGTGGCTCCCAATAACACTCCCTGCTACATTTGTCCCCAGCTTGTTGCCCGGCCTGATGTTGTGGAGATGCACGATGTGACTGCACAGGAGCCTAAGCTGCTTGTACATCTGAAGGCTACCCGCAACACAGTACCTGTACCTCGGCACTGGTGCTTCAAGAGAAAATATTTGCAGGGCAAAAGAGGCATTGAGAAGCCCCCTTTCGAGCTGCCTGAGTTCATCAAAAGAACTGGCATCCAAGAGATGAGGGAAGCACTACAGGAGAAGGTATCTTATTTTTCAGTGCAGATATTCTGCACATTAGAATCATTTTTAGTCCGTGCCTTAAGACAAAAAGTGCAATTTTTTAAGTCTCAATGCACATAGATCTTGGAGACAGTCTGGTTTATAAAACAGCACCAGGAGGTCCAGTGAATAAAACTGTTTGATCACAATCATATTTATTATGAATTGATATATTAAGAATAGGGTAAAATGGTTCAACTGTACAAATAGAAAAAACGTGTAAATGGCTTATTATACAAAAGTAACTTTGTTGCCTTAAACAAAGGCATTAGATGAATACTGTGAGTAGTGCTTTAACAAAGAAATGTCTTGTAGGAGGATGCCAAGACTATGAAGACTAAGATGAGGGAGAAGGTTCGTCCCAAGATGGGCAAGATTGACATTGACTACCAGAAGCTCCACGACGCGTTCTTCAAATGGCAGATAAAGCCCAAACTTACCATTCATGGGGATCTGTACTATGAGGTAATAGTGCGCCTCATAGTTTGGCACTGCATAGCCACTCTCCTTTGATTTCAGTGTTTCACTGCAAGTATCTGCATCTGTTTGTTTCAGGGTAAAGAGTTTGAGACCAGGCTAAAGGAGAAGAAACCTGGGGATCTTTCAGATGAGCTGAGGATTGCACTGGGTATGCCTGTGGGCCCAGTGAGTACTGTTTTGATGATGTTCGACTTCTGTTTAATGTAACAAAACAATCCCCCTACTGTATATGATGCATAAACTTTGATTTTTAGATTGGCGGTATAAACCTGTGAACACTTTAGTCCTTAAAATTGTGGCAGGTGTTATGTTTGTATGATGTGGTAGATAAAACCACTTTCAAAGTCAGCTTTAAAGTTGTACTGCTGTAGATGTAGCTTTCTTAAATTTGAACAAAAATAGATAGGAAGCCAGACATATGTCGGAATGGAAAGAACAGTTCTCCATTGTTGTAAATTAGGTGCATTGGCAAATATGTCATACTAATGGGAGCAATACACTCTAGAGAGACTGCTAAGTAATGGTTTACGTCCTAAAATGGCTCCTTTTCCTGCAATAAATTTATATAAACTCATTTGAAAAGGCCAACTACTTTTGCTGTATTATACAGTGTTAATTATGCATGATGCTACAGCTGTCAGCTTCACTTAAATTCAAATATAGCTGGCTTAATCTGGAATCCCGACTCGCATTTTCTAATCGGTTTGTCATGGATAACTGCAACCTTATATTGCTTTAACTAGGGCAGTTCAGTTTGTTTCCACCTCCTCCTGCGTTACAGATCTCTAGTATTGTCGTACTTTTTACTAACCCACTAGGTCTCAAAGACCTCCAGCCAGCACCCAAAATGGTCATCTTGTTCATATTTGCTTCTTTCACTTCTATGAGTTTATATAATTTTGCTGGATGATGCTGTATTACAGCTCTTGTTGACATGTAAAGTGGAAACTTCCTAGTTAAGTCTTTGTCCTTAACATCATTCATGTAGAACACCTCCCACATGAAATGTTTGCCAGCACAGTCATGTGGCCAAGTGTTAATGCACCCTCTCCACCCCTCTGTAGAATGCTCACAAAGTGCCTCCACCCTGGCTGATTGCTATGCAGCGCTACGGACCCCCTCCCTCCTACCCCAACCTGAAGATCCCTGGGTTAAACTCACCCATCCCTGAGGTGAGATTGCATACTTACTGTCATTTCCACATTAATGATCTTCCACTGAACTGTTAGAGTAGCTTGAATACAGTAAATGTGTAATTGAGTAACTTGGTCTCGTGTGGTCTGCTCCTGTGGCGCTCCTGTTCATTTGTTTAATTAAGAATGAGGAAGAAACTTGTTACTGAGTCTATGAGGTGGAAATAGGTGTATTTGCTGTTTGTCTCCAGAGCTGCTCATTTGGGTACCACGCAGGAGGCTGGGGCAAGCCCCCTGTGGATGAGATGGGTAAACCCCTGTATGGTGATGTGTTCGGGACCAACGCAGGAGATTTCCAGGTACACCCCTTTCATTAATAACTTAGAAGGTTTTACACTGAAACATTACATTTTGAATGAACAGCAGAGGATACAATATTGTGGCTCCATAGGCAAAAACGGAAGAAGAGGAGGTTGACCGCACACCGTGGGGAGAGCTGGAACCTTCAGATGAAGAGTCATCTGAGGAAGAAGAGGAGGAAGAGAGTGACGAAGACAAACCAGATGAGACTGGCTTCTTTACCCCTGCTGATAGGTGAGAGCCTTGTTCTGAAGACCCACAAAGTAGCTGTATTGAATCATGCGTTCCATCTGTAGAAATTAGATATGTTCCATCATTATTCTTTCAGCAGTCTGATGAAAGTTGGTTAAAAAGCAAGCCGCTTCAATCCTTTGCATCTTATCCTTTTCTCTCAGTGGCCTCATAACCCCAGGAGGATTCTCTTCTGTTCCTGCTGGCATGGAGACCCCAGAGCTCATTGAATTGAGGAAGAAGAAGATTGAAGAGGCCATGGATGGGTAAGTGGGGGGGAGGCCTTGTAGAGAGATGGTAGTGAGCTGGTTCAGAACCCCCGGTTAAGCTGTGGCAGCATCTCTTTACGGGTGGGCAAGTGGAATGGACACCTGCGTGATCCTAAGTGTTCTATATGCTACATTTCTGCAGAAATGAGACACCCCAGCTTTTCACTGTGCTGCCAGAAAGGAAGACTGCATCTGTGGGGGCTGCCATGATGGCATCAACTCACATTTATGATGTTTCTGGGGTAAGTGCTGCAGTTGCCATGAGAACATGTGTGTTTATTTCTGTGGATGTTTATATCTCGGGGCTGTGGCACATCTATACTGTGTTTGAACCCAATTCAGCCCACTCACTACTTTTTCCATTGTGGTGGTGGTGGTGATGATGATGATGCAGTGTTTGTCAGATGGCCTGAGGCAACAAAACCTAAAATGCTAACACAATGCCGACCTGGCTTGATTAGCATTCCTTGCTGTTTCCAGAGTGACCGTTCCCAGTGGAGGTCCTTAATTTTATTGTACAATCTCCACCCCCCCCCCCCACCCCCCTTTTCCCTACCACAACCGTCCTTCAGGCCATGACAGGACGCAAGGCTGGTGGAGGACAGGAGTCCCAGGGTGTAGAGGTGGCATTGGCTCCTGAAGAGTTGGAGCTGGACCCAATGGCCATGACGCAGAAGTATGAAGAACACGTGCGTGAGCAACAGGCCCAGGTGGAGAAGGAGGACTTCAGCGACATGGTGGCTGAGCACGCCGCCAAGCAGAAGGTAACAGCGTCAAGAGCCCATCTGTTGTACTCTCAGCCATTCTCCAGCATTTCATGCATCAGTATTTATTTAGCTGATTTGAAAAAAAAAAAAAAAAAAAGTCTCATTTTATGTGAATGCGAAAAGAATGCAGTGCTACCAGGACATTATCCCCACATGCTTTTAAAGTGGTCCTGGAGCAGTTCTTTGTAGGATGTGCCCTTATTTGGAATCACCATCCTAATTTCTGGCCTTTGTGCTCTCAGCAAAAGAAGAGGAAAGCTCAGCCACAGGACAACAGAGGCAGCACCAAGAAGTATAAGGAGTTTAAATTCTAGATTATGCTCTTGGAAGGTTCAGAGCTCTGGTCATTTTTTTTGGTTCCTAAGGGTCACTCACATTCTTATTTTAATAAATGTTTAAGGTCATTTTTTAGAAGTGTTTTAATTTTCCCTAATAAACTGTCAAGTGTATTGTCTACACAAATGCCATTCGTGCTGTCTTGTGTCTGCACGTATGCATTTATGTAAATAGACAGCAAATTGAACACATTTTGTTCACTGGATCTGAGGCTATGGGAAAGGGCACATGATGTAAGACTTGCATTGTAACTTGAACTTTTTTTTTTTTTTTAATCCCAAAAATATGTCCACCTACCACCTTATGATTGGCTTTTTATTCAGTGTATGTAGGCTCTTACTCATGTTTTTGGTTTGTCCTTCAAGGGACAACAGTGCATTTAGGAAGGTGACTCATCAGAATATGGTTTCATCAGTGTAAGTGGTTGTAAGCAGGGTGGGTTCCAGACACAGTAAAAACAGGGAGTTCTTACTTTTTGTAGGGTGCCATTCCTGCCACTACAAGTTCTCAGTGCGACTGTAGGCTGACTGTCAGTTATGCATCGTTGTGATGTATTCAACTGCGACAAGTGCCACTGGACACACTATGTGTAGGAGGAAGAGACAAAAGGATTTTTTTTTTTTTTAAAATGATTCAGTTGGCTGTCTTCTATGGAAGCTTCTCCAAGGTTTTTCTAGTACAAAATTTCTTGTAGCTTTGACTCTTTAAATGTGAATTTCTATTACAGTACAACGCACTTCTTGGGTGATACAGGCATAGACCGTAAAATGGGAAAATTGAGTCAGCCTGAAAACAACTGTCAATAAGCAAGTGAATGTTTAAGGAGTAATGCTGAGCAGTTTGGCTCCATCAGGGCACAAAATGAAAAGATTGTGCATAAACAGCCACTTAAGTGTTTGGCATACATTACAGCTAGCAATACATTCCCTTGTGCTGTTTTCCAATGTTAAATGGAGCCAGAAGGTAGGGCATTAGTTTAAAATCCTAGCATTTTTATAAAAAAAAAACTTACTGTATTTGAATGAAAATGGGGTTCATCAAATCCAAATTTTTCTGCCCAAAGCTGCTGGGGAAAAAAAGATTAAAATTGCCGGAATTAACGGAAATACCTGGTATGAGCTGTGATTTTGAGTTATCTTTCCCAGAGTCTCCAAGAACAATGGCAGGCATCAGGTAACTGCTCAGTTTATTTGAGCGTTTTGAGTGAATCTTCCAACATAACCCCAAATGGCCGTTCTCTTTATGCATTGATTTGGGAAGAACTGTTTTTCCCCTTTGTGAAATTGGTCATCTGAACAAATCTTGGTGGTATCCTACTACTAAATGTGTAATGTTTTGAAGAGATTTGTACTTTGCCATTAAAATGTAATTTCAGTAGTTTAAATCTACATTATTTTTGGGTGATGAGCAGAGGAGCAGGTGAACTTAGTGAGGTGGCTATTAATGTGGATCAACTGTAATCTCCAAGTTGGAGCCACTGGCATAAGTTTTTGGCTGCATCTGAATTCCTTAATGTTTGTTTAAAAAAAAGTCTTTCTCCCCCAGTGCAAACATCTTAAATGAAATCCATTAAAGGTGCGAGATGATAAAGATTAATTATGAACTAGATCTGGTTGTGGTGAAATTACTTTGAAACTTGTTGTGTGCTGTGAAGTGGCCCTGTCAGGAATAAATTTGTACATGTTTTTAAGCTGAATGTTAGATGTTTTTTGGGGGGGGAAGGTTCTGTCCCTCACGGTATGTAGGATGTTATATTTAGTGAAGGGTCCTCACTTTTTTATGCTGTATTACCGTTCTGTTTGTTGATCACCCTAGAGACAAGTTATCTTATACTGTAAACACATTCCAGTATAAATCAACATGGAAATTAAAGTACCCTAAATTTAACACGCTACAAATAGCCAATTGAGTAAACAACCAAACCTTTATAATTTTAGTTTCATAATTCTAGTCCAAATCTCTCCATAGAAGTGTCAGTTTTGAATGGTGACAAATGAGGGTAAATCATCACGTTATGAGTCACTGTTGCACATTACAGAATAAATATTTTAACTATGGCAAAATATGGTAATGTTGCTGTATATTAGTCAATGTGTGAGCAGTTGTTTGACCTGAAAAAAATTACAGGTGTAAGAGGTCCACAGCCTAGTAGATGTTGTCTTTGTAAATCTAACTTTATGCGCCATTAAGAAATGTACCAGTTAGTCTCAAACCATAAGTGGTGTCAGATGCCGTGGGCTGCGACCACAGCGCAGGACTGCCTTCACGTGCCCCTTGAACCATAACAAGAGCTGGCAAGGTGAGGCCGAGCGGAGGAAATGAGAAATGTTGACTGACGAAACTTCAAGATAATTTCACCAGCATTTTGTTTACTGCTGCTGGGCTCGAGGCCACGACACCAGCGCTTGTGCAGCGGAGATAAAGGAGCCGTGTAGGTGTAGGGCTCCGGGGCAGAACGGGACTGAGAAATGACAGCAGGTGGATCCCGCTTCTTCTAACTCAAGTAAAGCATGTTATGGTGTCATGACAATGTTTGTGTCACCAGGTCTTTCAGTGTGTTTCATGTCACAACTCTGCCATCCAGTTTTGACCAGTTGCATCTATTTACAGGCTGAAACACTTCCATAAAGGAGTGAAAGAAGAAGTGTATTCCAACTATAAATGCAGTTACAGTACTAAGACTTAATATTTCTCAGCAGTGCCAGACCAAAATGAAACCAGACATTTAAAAAAAGGTGCTATGAGAACCAAAAATCCCCAAAATTCCCTGACCTACATTGTAGTGACACAAATGCTGCAGATAAAACATTTATATAATTTACAAACTGGCTACACATTTATTTTAAAGGCTAGTAGAGGTGCCGTCCTCTTTTACCCCACAAAACAGGCATGAGGGCCTGGAACCAAAAATGAACATCCAGTCGGGAATGTGCGGTAAGTACAGTGCACTTTAGAACAATTTAATAGTAATAATCTTAAAAGTGTCTGTATTCGGAAGCGGTTTAACACGACTAACCGAACAACCAGGTCAGCTTTAAACGGCTTTAAATTAAAGGCCTTATCTTGTTTGCTTAGTTTGTCTCGACGGGCCGGCGGTGCGGCCTTCGGCGGCTGACAAAGGGCCTCCGGTGAAGTAAAGGGGGGGAAAAAAGATAAAATGTGTAAAATGTTCGTGTTTCATTGTGCTTAACTGGAACTTTTCGTGGCGCCGCTGACAGCGCTGCTCGGGCCGGAGGGCGGTGGGAGGTCGGCGGGCTAAGCTGCACTAACAGCGCGGTCCGCGGAGAAATTTCCGCTTCCTGCCTCGACAAACGCTGAACTTGGGGAAATAAGGGAGTGTTTTTGCGAGGAGGAAAGTGGCCCCCCGCTGTGAGTGTGTGTGTGAGAGAGTGAGCGAGAGAGAAGGGCGGGGGGGTTGAGAGAGGGACACACACGGGTTCCGCCAGCAGCGGAGGGCATCAGGACCGCGCAGCTCCTTCCGCGTAGCGACCGACCACATTCGCGTTGAGCGCGGCGCTGCAGCCTTTCCGGGGAGGCGCTGTGCTGCGAGGGACGCGGAACCAACAAACGGGACGTAATAACAGCGATCGTCGGAAGCGGGGAAAAGACGAGGACGCGGACGAGCGCGGCTGGTTGCTAACGCCCGCGGACCTCCACCATGTCGGAGCGCGGAGGAGGGCTACCCCGGAGCGGAGGCTCTCCGTCCCCGCACATGCAGCCTCCGAAACCGGTGGCGATTCCGTCGAACCGCCCGGTGCAGATGAATCTGTACGCGACGTGGGAGGTGGACCGCTCGTCGCCGAGCTGCGTGCCCAGGTACAGACCCCCCTGAAGCGCAAATCCGTCACCCGGACCCGATTTTTTTTTCTTTTTTGTTATTACGCACACGGAGACCATCCGAAAGCGAAACGCCCTGTTTGTCGCCGCGGGGCGGCCAGGGGAGCGCGCGCCTTCCCTTGCGAATTTGGCACTGTTGACGGTCCCATGTGTGTAGAGAGGGGAGGGGGGTGGTTAGGGACGAGCCTCCAGTTGGAAAGTGGCGCTTCTGCTTTCGACTCATATCCACGCGTGGACATGTCCCATACACCATCTCCCACGTTTTACACCGTTTCCTCCTCAGAGCAAACAGCGACACGGTGCTGCAGGGGAACAGCTTCTCAGCGCACCGTGTGCGTGTGTTTCACGGTGGAGCATCTCGTGCCCGTGCGCACGCTTATACCGTTTACCCCCCTCCCACGTGCGTTTGTCCTCTGCTTCATGTCCCTTTTCAGTTTGAGTGACAACAATGGGGGGGGGTGCAGTGAATCTGACAGCTTTTTTGTAGGAAGATGATGGTTGATGGTTGACTGCCTCCCCTTCCTTGATACCTGCAGGACAGTGGCCCCAGCACTCAGTCACTGCAGCTCTGATGTAGTACCTCGAACCGTGGACTGCAGCCACTCTGCATACAGCTCAAAACCATTCCCTGTGTGTGTGTGTGTGTGTGTGTGTGAGAGAGAGAGAGGTGTATCCTTAAGTTCAGGGCTGCAGACTGCCTGCAGAAGAGACTGGCACACACGGGGTGGGGCTCAGCCACGCAGCACCCATCTCACTGTGACACGGGGGGGACACGCGTGATCCATGCACTGCACATCACAGTCTGTATGAGTGAGCTGTGGCCTGGATGTTAAGGGCCACTTGAAAAAGAAAACACTTCGAACCAGGGGCTTGCGGTGAGCCCAGGGGGTGTTGACCGGCCGCACGCTGGGGGTCAGCTCTTCCTTTAATGATAAAGGGCACATAAAGGCGCTTTTAACAGTGTTTATTTTACCATGCTGTGAAACACGGCATGATGGCACAGCGGGTAGCACTAGTGCCTCACAGCTACTGGGCTGCAGGTTCCCATGGTGTGTTCCAGCTGCACTGGTTTCCTCCCACAGTCCAGACAGGTGCTTCAGCTAAACTGGTTACACTAAATCACCTGCTGTGTGTGTGTGTTGTTTGTGTGTGGGTGTGAGACCACCCTGCACACGGCACCACATTGTTGACATTGGATGGATGAGAAACACTTTTTGCAGTTTGTCCCAAACTGTTCATAGCTACGTGTTGTTGGCCCAGTGTGTGTCCACAGCGTTACCTGTCCAGAGGTCCAGACATGTCCTGTTGACCGCAGTCCCGTCCACCAAGTTGTTGTTTTTGAATTCATTGATCAGGGAGTAAATTAGTCAATTAATAAGCTTAATTTATTCCTTCATTTGCACAGACTGATAGCCCAGACAGGGGTGGATTTAATCAGGTGGCCAATTATGGCAGAACAAAAGCAGCACATTTTTTAGCCCCCCGGTGTTTCAGCAGCGAGTGAAAGGGACGCGTTTCTGCATGTTGGAACCATTCTTGAATGTAACGCTGCTTCCTGTGTTCACGTCTTGATCTGTGCGGAGTCATTTTGTCCAGGTGCCTCCTATGGACATATGCATAACTATGGAGCGAATTACTGGTTTTGAAAATATGTACGTTGATATGAATTGTGATCCTAGGAGTAGCTGCAGTGGGTCGTGTTCAGGTAGAGGAGCGGTTCAGTTTCTTACTATTGTCTGCAGCTTCCAGTACGGAGCAGTACGGTCACGTTCAAGGGGTTAAAATGAATGGCCTTAAGGAGTCGTCGTTTTTCCAGATTCACAGCGGGCACCAGGGTGGCACCTGTGAATCTGGGAGAACAGCGGTGCTCTGATAGGCAGGGGGGCTGTAAACAGTTTTACCTCTCGGGGGGGGGTCCAGGACACATGATCCAAATGGTGGTCAGAGTTTTGGCCGCCGCCACTGATCCACTGATGGAAATCCCTCCATCAATCTTTCTATTATCTTTATCAAAAAGTGTTTGTTCCAGTGCAGGTTGTAGCGGACCAGAGAATGTCCCGGAAGCATGGGACGTGATGCAGGGAATACCCTGGACAGCACGGCAGGGCGGTATAGACCGAGAACAGTTGAGTCACCATTTCACCCGAGGCAGATGTCTTTGGACCGTGGGAGGAAGCTGACACGAACGCAGAGAGAACTGGCAAACCCCACACAAGACGAGCTGGGCTTGAACCCGTGTCCGAACCTGAAACCCGTGAGGCGCCAGTGCTGCCGGGCGTGGCACCGTATCTGCATGTGGGCAGGACGCTGTGCCATTGTTTTGTTATTGACACAGTGGTGCACGCAGAGTCACGTCAGTCCACACGCAGCTTGAACACGGGTTCGTGTGGTTGCGCAACACGTCTTTGAGGAGCCACAGTGGAAAAACATTCCGAGAGTCAGATAATGGGGGGAAAATACCGAGATCTGTTGTAACTGTGTTCACTCGTGTACAAAGAGAAAGTTTCCAGTGTCGGATACGTGAGCTGCTGCAAGTTGGCGAGTGAGACGCCTATGGCTCTGACTGCTGCAGCTCCTGTCCTTGGGCTAAAGCTCCACCGTGAGGGTCTTGTGTTGGAGAAGGAGTTTGTCGGCCATCTTCCCTTCCTGCCGCGGTTTTCAGAATCATAAGTCAGCAACCCTTCAAAAGATGATTTATTGGGAGCATCCCTTTGGGAAGCTGCACTTGTTTCGGGAAAAACGGTACACCTCAGCTGTTACGCAATACTGAGGTGGCATCATATTTGATCGTATTATTCTGGTGCAGTATTTTACACCGTTTCCTCCTCAGAGCAAACAGCAACACGGTGCTGCAGGGGAACAGCTACAAGCATTGCAGTAAACAGCTCAGCCAGCAGGAGGTGCACCAGTTAGAGCTGCTGTCTGGCGTTCAAAGGACCCAGGTCCAATCCTGCTCCTCCAGGCGTGCCCTTGGGCAAGGTTCTTACCCCAGACTGCCCCAGTAGAAACTACCCAGCTGTGCAAATTGGTGAATAGCTGTATATGTGGCTAAATAAAGTAGTAAATTTGCATTTATCTGACGCTTTTCTCCGTAAGTGACTTAGTGTTGGGCTGCGTACAATTACTGTATTTTCCAGACTATAGTTGTGGTTTTTATACTTTGAAGCAATGTATATAATGAAATCTGCAAATAATCTATTTTATCGTATAACATATTGCTAAATAGAAAGCAGGTTTAGCACAGAAAGATGCAGCTGTTGATGGAGCATCTGAGAACAATGTGGAGGGTTAGGCTGAAGAGCAGGAGGCACCAGTTCACCTGCCGCCATTAACAGCTGAACTGTTTAAAACCAAAAGTGGAACCGCAGATGTTGGGAGTTTCTGCGATTTTTTTTTTTTTTTGATGAGGATTTGGACTGCCCAGTTCGTGATGTGTGGCAGCATGTTTCTTAGTGTGCACTCAACTGATATTTATATGTTCACGTTTGGCCTGCTCTTTATGTTTACATTTATCTACTAGTGACGTCAAGGCCTGTATGCTGATGTTGTTTCAACCACTGATGGCACGTTTTATTTTTAACAAAAACACGATATTCAGTTTTACTGAAAGAAGTTGCATCTCCATTTGAGTGTTGAGTGCTGGCAGCCATTATAAACACGAATACACGTGTGGCTTGGCGAGCCCATTCGGTGGGTTGCGTGCAATACTTGCTGCGTTCGACTGGTACATTACTGAGATATATCTCCCGCCAACTATGTGCTTTTTTTGGAATGTCACGTACTCTGGAGTGAATTACAGTCCAGAAAATACAGTACTTCCCCATTTAAGCAGCTGACAGGTTTTTTTTTTAAACCAGAGTGCTTTTAGGGGAAATACTTTGCTCAAGGACACAACAGCAGGAGGTGGGATTCGAACCTGTGACCTCCAACCCCAAAGGGGGGGCAGCTTTAACAAATTCACCACCTGCTGCCCTGTTAATACTTAACATTCTAAGTCACTTTGGAGAAAATTGAGACAAATAAATGTGAATGTAATGAAATGTTTAAATGTCTGTCCTACGGAGTGCATGGCTTGCTTCGAAAGAGATAAACAACATTAAATTGTGTCTTAATGTGTTACAGTTGCCTTCTGATATTTCAGTAAATGACAAGGCCTTGAGCGTTTGGAAGGTCTTCTACAGCAGGTCTCACCAGGTTCTGGTGGCAACCACGATGGTCGCAGGCCCTTGACTGTGGTGGCCGAGATGAAATGGCCAATGGGTTGAGTCTTGGCATCTAGGAATGACCTCATGTACGTGATGGTCGACTCCTTGGCCAGCAGCTGAGGGATGCTCAAACAGCTTAGGGGGTGATGCGGGGAGACAACTAGAGCGGCGTTTCCGGTGTTCTGGTGTCACTCGTCATTTTCCTGCAGAAGCAGCCGGGCACCTTGGGGGTGAAATTGCTAGACTCTTTATTTCTGATGTCACCAGCTGCAAACGTTCATCCAAACTGCTCATTCTGACAGCTTACTTTGGCATCCAAGGAGGTGTTAGTTGGCCACCTTATTGTAAACCATCTGTCTGTTTAGAACGCTTTGAATTTCAGCAGAGTGGATCCATGAGGGTCACGCTTCATTTGCGACGCAGGGTTTTCAAATGGTGCATTTAGTCATCTGGCCAGTTTTATGTCTATACGTATATCATTTGTTGGAGCATGTTTGTGTTACATAACGCAACCTTTAAATGGCGACTCATTTCAGCTGCAGTAGTGACTTGGTGGCCAAAGGTAACAGCTGCAGTGATTTGTGTTGCAGAGCAGGACAGTGCAGCACTTTCGTCGCTGCCGAATTCTTTTTGGAAAAGTAGTCATGCAATAACTTCATCATCAACTTAATCATAATTTTTACTGCGGTACTGTATAGCATCAGTAACACTTTTATACCTGATGTAGTGTGTAATGAAATAAAGAGTAGCTGGTGCTTTTCTGCCTTCAAGATGGTAACAGCGGAGCTGGTTGGATGGTTCTTTTTTGAGATGCAATCAACATTGTTTAAAACATTATTTTATGCATAATGAAGTTATTTTCTCTCAAAAAGCAAAAACTGAGAAATATTTATATTGTCCATAATATTGCTTAGAAACAGGTTTTTTCAATATTTGATTTTTCTTTTTTCACAATTTTTTTTTCTTTTTGTGATAATTAAATCATTATAATCGAGGATGGACTGTATTTGCGTTTTAAAGCTGACAGCGAAACAAAAACCAGTTTTGCAACCTGACGGTGGAAGTCCTTTGGGTCGCAGTTCCTCTTTGGGTTGTGAAACGGTTGCTCACACAAATGTGTCTATCCCTCTTAGCTTTTGTTTACCAAAACGTGCGTCCAGCTGTCCAACTGTCAAGAGGACAAGACAAATGGCGAATTTTTCACCTGCGATGAGTTGAAGACTTTGAATCTGTTACGAATTCTAAGAAATTTGCAAGTGATGACAGTGGCAGTTTGGCTCGGTGTAAAGATCCAGATAACTGGCAGTGAGGGGGGACCAGCCAGTGACCGGGACCGGTGATTTCCCCACCCCACGTTGCCAAGCTGTTAAAAACACAGGTTTCTCTGCTAATTGCTCCTGGAAGGAGCTTCAAAACAACATTTCCCAAGATCCTGCCGGTCTCCTAACTGTCCATGTCTCCTTGTTTTATATAACTGTAGTAATGCAGTGCCGGCACCAACTTCCCACTGCTCTACCGGTCTCTGATCAGTTTTGGTGAACAATTTAAACCTCTATGGTGATTCGGCTCAGCTCTTCACCTCATCGGTTTGTGCTCAGATGCTTCTGTGCGCGGGTTTTTTTTTTTTTTTTTTTTTTTTTTTTTTTTTTTTTTTTTTTCAGAAATCAAAAA
>UFQX01000513.1:44343-98087 GCA_900497675.1 Arapaima gigas
GGTTTTTTTTTTTTTTTTTTTTTTTTTTTTACTCTTTTGTTGTTACAGAATCAGAAAACCACCCTGGATAAATAAAAAGGTTCTAATATATATTCCTGCAGGTCCCTTTTTGGAAGCACAGTGGCTGCCTCCCAAGCATTTTTCTTGAAAATATTTCTGACGTTATGGCCTTTGTGGGGTTTTTTATTCTCAGTGGTGACATTGAGAGGACCGGGCTGCTGGTTTGGGTAGAAACGCTTGTGAAGAAACAGTCTCAGCTGGGTTGGATCCTCTTTATTCTGGTTTTCAGGAGTGTTGTAACTATTGACTGTTGTTGAGAGAGCAACAGGAGCGAGCAGCGCCGTTGGCTGTAGAAGTGTTTGCCAACTGATGGTGCAGTTGGAGATGCTGCTTTCTTGAAGTTTGTGTTAAATGAGTTTCTGGCATCAAACCGTTTCACCTTCCATTCTGTCGCATTTGCGTGGCATCCGGACCTCACTTGGCGTTGCATGTGGTATCTGTGAGTTGTCCTCTAAGAGGTAACTGCTTTGTTAAGAAAGACTGTTTATCCTGAAACAGTAAATCATGGTCAAGTTCTGTTATAAATAGAATGTGGCGGAGTGAGTTTGGCGCATGTCCCAGGCCAACCGCAGAAAACATGGTCAGCGTAGCACCAGTAAGTGCTGTGTTTTACAGCTCTTAGCTCCGTGCCCAACTTTCAGCCTCACACGTCATTTGTCTTTCATCCCGTTTCTCCTGCCGTTTCTCACACTGACATCAATCCCCCAGTCCCCTTTACAGAAAATTTTGTCTGCAGAAATGTGTACATCTCCAGCAGCCTTTGCAGGAAGACCTTTGGAGGCCCAGATGGCAGCGACTCCTGTGTCCACTGCTGTCCGTTACACTGACTTGGCTAATCCCAGATGTCTCATCTCTTACAACGGATGAGGGGATAAAACTTTGTGGGTGAAAGCAATGGCATAATAGTCACAAGGCCTCTTTAAGGTAGATGTTGCAGGTGTTTTTCCTGAGCTCGGTTTTGACACTTAGTGTGCCATTTCCATATTTTACAGAAGACCAGCTCATGCATGAGTCATTCCACGGATGCGGGGTAATTGAGAAATAAATCATAAAAATTGAGAAAATAAGACACAAATTTTAAAACCAGGGATGTGTTCTTTCATGGTGTGTGTGGCACAACTCAGGAGTTGATTCACCCATTAGCTGCTGCTGTTAGAGTCCATTTGTGTGAGACTTGCGACAGTTTCCTGAGTGAAGGCCTGGGATGGTGCTGGGGGAGCTTTCAGGGCACTTAAGGACCCTTTTCCAGCCACACACACACACTGCTCTCAGGGACATTGTTACCACCAGCGCCTGGGGAGCTCAGTGGATCTGCAGCCAGGGTGAGTGTACCGCTGAGCTGTCCTGCCTCCCCCATCTGCCTGTGGCAGCCGTGAGTGGCATGCTAATCGTAGATACCACCCCCCCCACCCCCTGCTCGCCTCTGCCTGCGTCTGAGATGTCACGCGCCAAGATCAATTTCGGGGACGGGCGTCTCTGGAGATGAAGTGTCGAGTTGATGAAACAGTGCATTACTCCTGCGTCTGGCTCATTGGGTTGGTGTACCAGGGGATGATGAGGCGTCGGCCGAACGGTCACACCCACGGTGATGTCACACCACAAACCCAGGTTCTTTTCTTCTAATGGGCCTGTTGCAAGCAGCAGCTTTGTGTATCAGTCTTCGAAGAACTGGCCGTGCGCTTATCAGCAACGATGCACTTCTCCGGACATGTCTGGCTGCTCGGTGTCGTGGAGATGCACCTGCGAAATGGCCTTTAAGTAGAAGTAAGGAGAAGAGAGTGCTCTGGGGCTGGACCTGAGTGACTGCAGGCCAGACACTGAGGTCTGTGGTCGATTCTGGGTCTTGCAACCGCTGCCTTTCTGTGCATTCAGTTGTGTTTGAAGGTCAGGCAAAAGCCCCCAGTCCCTTCAGCGGCTTTTATATTTCATAGTAGGTCGCATAGCACTTAGAGCTGCGTTTGCAGTCAGAGGATCCGAGGTTCAAATCCCAGCCTCGCTCAAGAATCACAATTCTTTGATTGTCGCACATCCTTATACGGAGAGTAGAATGGGGGAAAGAATAAATATATAGACTAAATAATAGAAAGATAAAACAGATTTAAAGATAAAAATCTATAAAAAAGATAAATAGATAGAAAATATACAATTAATACCTACATAAAAACATACATACTACATGCACACATACATAAACATACAGATACAGACATGGTTGTGGTCAGTGGTTATCGGGCCTGAGGAGTGCTTACCTTAAACTGATGAGGTAAAAATCTCCCTGCTCTATGCAAGGGAAAAATCAGTATACACACCTGACGTAATCTGGACTGAGGTGCCAGTTTATTAGGTACACACAGCTTCGTTCAAATTGTACATTTCAACAAGTCTGTGACTGCGACGTGGTATAAATGAGGCAGGTCAGCATTTCTAGCATCAGTTAGTGTTCAGCTGGGCATTTCAAATGGGTGAAACCAGTGACATGAGTAACTGAACGTGGCATGATAGTTTGTGCTGGTTGGGCTTTTCACACACAACTGTTTGTTTCAAGGGTGTGCGCAGAATGGTGCGAAAAAGGACCGGTGAACGGCAATCCTGAGGACGAAAAGGGCCTGTGGATCAGAAGGGTCAAAAGAGAACAGCGAGAATCGTGCAGCAAACAGCAGCTTGTTCTGCGTCTGTAGATGGATTCCTCCCTGCTTTCTGTCAAGACAGAACCCCTTTTTTCTAATGCGCTTTGAATTGTTTGCTGTGCAGGGCGTGCTCAGCAGGCCGGGGCCGTGCACTCGCCAGACGCCCGTGCTTCAAAAACATTTAATCCTCCTCTCAGCTCCGCCGCTTGACGTGACCAAGTTTAAACACACGGCTTGTGGGTTTTCCTTAAGCGGCTCGGGGAAAATGGAGTGATGGCAGGAGAGGGAGGATCACGGCCCAGTTCGGCTCAGAGCCACAGATGAGGCGTCTGTACTGAAGGTGCCGAGTTTGAATCTTCCACCGTAACAGTTGTCGATTCGACCTGCATCGGTGTGGAAAAGATAAATTACTTGCTGCTTTTATCAAAAGCACGTTACATTTTTAGTCATGTTTGTACAGTTGGGTGTTTTTCAGGTTAAGGACATTGTGGGGGAAGGGGGGGGGGGGGTTTGACCTGATAACCAACTTGATGTCTTTTGGCACACGATGGTGTTACTCAGAGGTCCTCTTTTACATGCTTGCTGTTTTCACTTGTATTCTTTGGTCAAGGTGGTAATTGCACGTTGACCTTGAGAAGTTATTGAAATTCCTTAGCAGTTTGTGTGTTTGACAGACTATTGGTTACTGTAATATTAATATAACAATGGGCTTTAGTGATAACGGTTTAAATCGGTCTCTGCCAGGCCCATGAAAATAACAGCACCAATCCAGAGCAGTTCTGTGATTTATGACTGAAGACCAACTTCCCTGAGGCTCTTTCTCTGCTCTTGACGTTGTCAGATGAAATGGATTTTCATTGTGGAATCTCTTACACCGACCACTTTGCCCGACTCTCCGTTGTGGTACAACCCCAGTTAAAGTCGGGCATAAAGGCACTTTCTGTTTGGATGTGAGCTCTGGTTCTTTAGCCACCTGCCTGCTTTCTGTACGTTCAATTTGGAAGAACGCCACTCCTTACAAGTACTTGGCATCGCACAGGGTTTTCCGGATGGACTTTGAGGCCGGGACCTTAATGGTTGTGTGCAGACTTGTTCGGTGGGTGAACACACACCCTGGATCTCTGCTGTCCGTTTCGTAGCCTGTGCTGATTTATGCAATAGCAGTATCTAGCACAGGATCTGCACTCGCTTTAATTTCATTTTTCAGTGGCTTTATTAAGGTTTATTGTGTTTATTCCAGATTGACATAATGGGTTGTGTGCTGTTATATCTCCTCTTTGTTACTATGGTGACATTCTAAAATAGAACTTGCTCCGTAAGGTGGTTTTTTCAGTGTTTACAGTGCTGAAAAGTTGACATGTTCCTACAGAATCCATTAAGGCACAGGGAATAATTCTTTTGACTATTCTTTTCTAGGTTTTTGTGTGATTTGTCTGCACAAGCTGAAAGGTAATTCCCGTCACTTCTTCTCTTTTTTATTATTTTTTTGTCAGGCTCTTCAGTCTGACACTTAAGAAGCTGGTTATGTTGAAGGAGCTGGACAAAGACCTGACGTCGGTTGTTATTGCTGTCAAGCTCCAGGTGCCTGTTCCTTTCACTTTTCACACAGACCTTTCTTTTTTCTTCTCGATGACTTCTGAATGGCCTCGGGTTTGGCCTGCCCTTTGACAGTCTGTGTGTTTCAATCAAAGGGCTCAAAGCGCATCCTGCGGTCCAACGAGATCCTGCTGTCTTCATCTGGCCCCACGGAGACGGACTTGCAGCTCACCTTCTCCTTACAGGTGCGGCGGCCGAGTATCTGGTTACTGCAGAGAACAGGGTTTAACATGCTGGAAATGGGGGAACCCCTCATTAACCCCTCTCGGTTCCCTCGAGTTACTTACTGTATTACTTAAGTAAAAATATCCTACCTGCAAAAATGGGCAGATGATGGTAAGTAGCTGACATACAAGCTATCATAACATTGCAAGGTTGTCATCTAAATGAATAAATAATTAACAATAAATGGAGTTTTCACATATGAGAACAGATTCAGTTTTGTCACACTCTGACAGGGTTCGCAGGTCACATATTAGTATTTTTCATCCCTAGTATTTCTTGTAAAATTACATTTTGAAGCCTTTTCCATGTAGACGTGAGAACCTCTGAAGGGTGATTCTTACACTCTCCTCTTTGCCACAGTATCCTCACTTTCTGAAGAGAGATGCCAACAAACTTCAAATTATGCTCCAGCGTCGCAAAAGGTACAAGAACCGGACCATCCTGGGCTACAAGACGCTGGCGCTGGGCCTGATCAATATGGCCGAGGTAAAAGGGCAGCAATGCGACATCAGTCTGCTGCAAGATTATAAAGACCATTTGGGTTGTTGGGTTTACCAGTCAGAGCAGTTAATGTGTTTTAACATGTTGTTTTACTTACATGTTTCTGCTGTGTCAGGGTGTGGAAAGACGGTAATCAGAGGGCAGCAGATGGTGAGGGCCAAACACGTCGCTGAGGCCCACTTATTTCTGTTATCTCTGTTAAACTTGCTGATCCAGGCTCATTTACACGAGATTCATTGGACTGATGCCTGGGACCCCATGAGCCACAAACCTTATCTTGCACAGTGCACCATGTTGGCCCTCCTGGGGGCTGTAAGCACTGTTCACTAAAGTGGCTAGCGGAGGCTCCGTTAAAGCAGTGTCACCCACCGGTGCTACTGCTGAACCTGTACAGGTGCTGAGCTGTTGCTCTCTGTATGTTGGGAAGATCATCGTACTCACACTGCTGTGCATTTTGATGCTCAGCACTCATGGCCAGCCTGTTTGTTTATTCTTTGAGGTTCACAGACAGTTTTAACCTTTAAGTTATCCTTGGATGTGCTCCTCAGTTGGGACCAGGTTAGTCAAGGGTTTGACTTCCTTGGTTTGCAAGAATTATTGATACAGGTAATTATTCAACTGCACCATATCTGCTGGAGGACACAAAACCAGAAACCATTCAGCTGGAGTCATGAGGTTTGACATTCAAAAGTGTCCTCAACCACGTTTTTTCAGTGTGAAAACCATTAAATAACTGCTCTTGTTATGTGTGTGGGGTTCCTTTGAGCAACGTGCTGAGCTGTAGGTCTCACAAGTGTCTGAGTGTCTGTCTCTTTACTCCATTTTGGATTGAGTAAGGTGTGGTACGTCGGGGGAATGTTGCTGACTTTTCCATATATGTGAGAACTAAAAGCTTGGTTCCATCCTTCTGTATCTCTCATACCTCAAGGTGATGCAGCACCCTAGCGAGGGTGCACAAGTGCTGGGGCTCCACAGCAATGTGAAGGATGCTGCCGTCCCTGTGGCCGAGATCCGCGTGTATTCCCTGTCCAGCCAGCCCATCGACCATGAGGGGCCTAAGGCCAAGATGTCCGGTGAGGAAAGCTGAGATGCTGAGACGTTGTACATTATATGGTCCACTGTGGCAGAAACTGCCAGCCATTTAAAGGTGGCGTTGAGCAGGAATGACATTTACAATACAGTGCAGCCATTATTTAGAGTGAAAAACTGCAAGCAAGTCAAAATTCAATGACCCATGAAACAATAAACTAGTAAAGTGTCCTCTGACAGGAGATTTATGATTCAGCTGTTTGTCAATATGCCATCGCTTGGTCCCCAAATGGCTTAACCCTTGCTTGTTCCCGAATTTATCCTCCACTCTCAATCTGACCTTCCACAGATCGATCTCCAGACATTGACAACTACTCAGAGGAAGAGGAGGAAAGCTTCTCATCTGAGCAGGAAGGCAGCGATGACCCTGTCCACGGTCAGGTAAAAAGACCAAGGAATAGAGGGAAATGGGGAAGGGACGCGTAGAAATATGGCACCACAAAGTGTTAGGATTGGTAGGGGTTTAGCCATGAACAGTGGCAGTGACCATGAGGAGAGGTAGAACAGGCAAATAAGGAAGTATAGGTGTGCTGATAGATACTATGCTAAAAATGGTCAGTTTGCGGAACCAGCATGGGACCGATGCTCTTCTCGTTGCAGTATCTCTTTGACGAAGACGATGAGGTAAGGAAAAAGAAGCCTCGACGCAAGCTTGCCTCGGCCACCTCCATCGCCAGAGTTAATGTAAGCCTTCGTGTGTCACTGTGACACTGACGCTCCGTTGACATACAGATTGGGGGATTCGCAGTCGCACGGCACCCTTAAGGGGGCCAGACACATAGCCAAGCAAACACACACTCTGCAGCTGATAGGTGTGCTGGTGTGGATGTTAAGTGACGGGGCTGGTGTGTCGGCGCTACGTCTGGCTCTCCTGTTGCGTCTAAATGCTTTCTACCAGGAGGAAATTGCTATTTGGCATTTATGTCTCAGATCCCCCTGTCTGAATCATTGTGGCTGTTTTTATCTGCACTTTTCACAGTTGCAGCACAAATTCTAATGGCTAATTTTTACCCCCCAGCAACCAAACATCAAGCAAAAGTTTGTCGCCCTGCTGAAGAGATTTAAGGTTTCAGACGAGGTACAGGAACTCTGCCGATAACCATAACCCTCCCGCCCCCACATGCCTTCACACTGTCTCTGTGTTCCTCACACACTGTTTCCCCTTCTCCCCCATCGCATCCCTCTCACTATCTCTCTCCTGCTTGCTGTCAAATTTTTTACCTTTTCTGTTCTTTCTCTGTGTGTGTGGCTCACGGGTCTGTTTTGTTTGGAAAGGTGGGCTTCCGTCTGGAACATGTGTCCCGGGAGCAGATCCAAGATGTGGAGGAGGACCTGGATGAGCTCTACGACAGCCTGGAGATGTACAACCCCAGCGACAGTGGGCCAGAGATGGAGGAGACAGAGAGTATCCTCAGTACACCCAAGCCCAAGCTCAAGTAAGGTCCCCGACCAGCTACCGATACACTTTCCACGGTCTGTCCACACATATCCACCCTTTTCTCTCACTGCAGATGCTCTGGTTTGCTTTGTAAAGAGGAGCCCACTGTATTGCAGAGTGGAAAACAAAAGAAGACGATTTAATCTTTTAACAATGTAATATGGACGTGTCCCCTCTGCAGGTTGCGAGGCCAGATTGAACAGTTTTGGCATTTAAGATAAAGTTGAAAATGCAGTAAATAAATGTCACTTAAAAAGAATAGATATGTTTAAAAAAAGAATTGCAGAGGCGAGTACACCCCACATATTAAGCTGAACCAGTCCCGGTGAAGCGTGCAACGTTTCCCACATGAGGGCGTCCACAGAGAAATGCTTCAATTTGCAGGACAGCCTGACCAATACAAAGAAGGCTGAAAATAGATGTGGCCTAAACTGTACAGCATTGGTGTGTTTTGCTGTGTGGAAGTGAGTTTGGTTGAAGTAGGACATCAGAACTGTAATAATGCAGCAGAAACTGTGTGTGCAGACTGCTTTTAAAAAATAACAAGCAGGTGAGGATCAAAGTGGTGACCAGCATCGAAGTGGGAGGCCATGCCAGATGCTTATTTTGTCAGGACCCCCTTTCCTCAGGATTCATAATATTTAGCAGCTTCAGTACAACACAGCAGTGCAGCCACATTGAGCGAATCGAAGTCCTAAACCTGTTGAACCCCCCCCACAAGTGGGCCATTAAAAGAAAGTAAATCTATAGGACAGGACTGTACTATAATAGTTGGATGCAGTGTTGGACATCAAGCTCCTGTGACCTGAGGGCCAGCTCTCTGAGAGCAGTTTGGATAGCAAGTCCAGTCACTCCACTGCAATGTACTGAAGGAGGTTCACGGTCTTTTAGTCGCTTGCTGTCATTGACCTCCTCTCTTAAGGTGAGGTTGTGGGGGTTTGAATAATATTCCGAAACTTCAGGGCACCAGGGAAGAACCAGGACAGGACACCAGTCTATCGCAGGGCCGCCACACACCCTCCAGCTAAGGCTAGTTTAGGATCATCAGTCCACTTGAAATATATGTTTGGAAGATGGAAGGAAACTTACACACACAGGGAGAAGAAGCAAAATCCACACAATGAGCTGGATTCGAACCTACGCCCAAACTGCCCAGGTGCTGAGCCACTGCCCCATCCCCACGCTGTCTTAGCTTGTATGTAAAAATTCGAGAAGTGCACTTTAAGAACATTGTACAACGATCCCTTGTAAAGTCTGTATCTAAAAAAAAGCTAAGCTAAAATCTTTGAGACGGATGAGTCATCAAGGTGCCTCCTGAATGACTGCCTGCTTTGGATAGAAAATAAGTTCCTTCTAATTATGTGGATTAATTTTTATTATATGGCTTCAGGTTGTGGCATCGGTTCAACATTATTTTGAGTTGTATAATAACTAAAGGTTATTACAATGTTTATGTGGATAAGTGATCTTTAATAGTGGTTAGCTCAGTGATGTAATGCATTATGAAATTAAAATCCTTCTTGTCTTCAGTGCAAAGTTATCATTGCTATTTGGACAAAAGCCATGCGTGTTGTTCAAACGTAAAGTAGTTATCCATCCATCCATCCATCCGTTATCATGAACAGCTTTATTCTGATGAATGTTGCAGTGGTTTGAAGCCTATCTGGAATCATTGGACACTGGGCTATGAAACTTGATCCTGGATGGGACACCAGTCCAGGGTGGAGACAGACACACACACACAAAAACAAACAAACAAAAAAGTCAAGACAGAGTGGCCAATTAACCTGACCCTCGTGTCTTTGTACTGTGGGAGGGAACCCACCCAGACACAAAGAAAACATGCAGACTTCCCACAGTCTTACCTGGATTGGAACCCATGTCTGAACTACAATTAATGATTCTTTATTTCAGTTAATAGTAATGTTGGTATTAATTTCTGCAAATTCCACACAGCTGGGAAATTGGAATATCGTTTTGTCTGTGGTGCTTTATCCTGTTAACAAAGTCAGCAAAACCAAGGAACAAAACAGAGCACAGATGCTACTGTTGAACATTTTCACTAGAAATTATCCATACTGGCCTCCAAAACCTTTGAGAAAAGTCAAAGTGTGTGCAGGTTTTTCTAGAAGAGTTGGATATTCTTTTACTGCTGTCTTGCGATACAATACAACCGTCAGATTTTTCTGGAATTCATTTTGCATCACAGCAGTTCAACTTGAAAATTCACATACTGTTCTTTGCTCCTTTTTGTCGTGTGTGCGTGCGTGCGTGCGTGCATGTGTGTGTGTGTGTGTGTGCGCGTGTGTGTGCACGTGTGTGTGCGCGCGCGTGTGTGTGTGGTCAGACCGTTCTTCGAGGGAATGTCGCAGTCCAGCTCACAGACAGAATTCGGCAGCCTGAACAGCAAAGGGAGCCTAAGCAGAGAGAACTTCAGTCCTGTGAGTGTGACTGTTCTGCTGTGTCAGTGAAGATTTCTTTTTATTTATTTACAAACACACACACACTCCAAAATAGAATCAAGGAAAGACTACTTTGCTATACACACACACAATAGATCATCTGAAGAAAAGAAAAGGGGGAAAAAGACATAAGGACCAAATTTATGCTAAAAAACTTTGTGAAGTTCTCATTAAAATAAATATACTCACACACACACACACACACACACACACACACACACACACACTATGTCACCAATGCAGGTGGGTGAGAGTTGGTTCCTACAAAAGAAACAGAAATATAATCCATTTCACATAAATTGTATGTTACATATCATTTATATAAATAAATGCATCAAAAATTCAAACTGCCAACAAATGAGGCTCAAATTTCTCCCAATTGCATTGTTTGGTTTTTAAGGGACGATGATGTATTGTATTGTATTGTATTATATATATTATATTATAAAATATAGTTCACCATTGAGTAACATTAAGTGCATGTCTGGTTTTCTAATTCAATAAAATGACTTTTAGCAGTAGTAAAAGTAATATGTATTATTTGTGGGTTTTCAACTGGTGGATTAAATGGTGAACGTTCTCCAAGTAAATAAGGTGGAATCTCATTAAACATTTTTTTTTTTTTTTTTTGGAATAAGATTTAGGGGTTCACCCCAGCGGCACAAGGTGGGAATGAGGGGGTAGTGGTTGAAGCTGTCACACTTGTTTAACTAAGGTTCAAGTCCCACCCCCTGCTGTGTTACTCTTGTGCAAATTGTAGGTGGAAACTGTAAATAGCTTACCATTGTAAGTTTCTTGTGTTAGCTAAATAAATGCGTGGAGGTTTTTAGGAGGAACTGTTGTGCTTACTTGGACCGTACAGGGTGAAGTTAGACGCTTCCCACAGTGACCAGTGTCCCTGTATTGTCCAGCAGGGGGAACAGCCACCCACAGACAAGATGACTCGCTCCCGAAGTCGCAACTTGGAGGAGCCACTTTCTGAGACAGACACCCTGGTAAGTCTCATGTTGCCAGGCTCCACAGACAGGGGGTGTCGCCGCCCTCACGCTGATGAGGACCATGTACTTCAGTGCCTCTTAACTCTGGCTCTCTGGCTGCCAAGGAGCTGAATGAGCAGGAGGTGTTTGGAGAAGTGGGCCCATGCATAACCGTCTCGGTCCCTGAGAAGCCCAGAACTCCACTGAAGACCGGAAAGAGCGAGTTTCAGACCATGCCCTCCCCCAGGTCAGTTTGGCACCACACACATAATCACACACTTCCCATGGCCTCTGCTGACGTTGGTCACACACCTGCAGCAAGTGTGTGATGCGTCAGCATGTGATGAGCTCCCTACAGTTCGGTCTTTAGCATGTCTGTGGGTGTGTGCATCAGGCTGGATGGTGGCCACACACCCAGGCAGAAGCGGGGCACCCCCATGAAGGAGAGGCAGGGGTCCAAGCCCCTCAGCGAGAGGACCAACAGCTCGGACAGCGAGAGGTCGCCCGAGCTTGGACACCCGACACAGGTACGCACTTTGGGCTCTCGTACTGTGTGTACTCGACGGTTCGGTTTCGAAGACCCAGCTAGTTTGCCCCTGGTAAAGGTGGTCAGCACCAGCTCAGTGGTGTCCGGTAGAGCTGTGAGTCAGTGTTGGTTGTTGGTTCGTGTAGCACAGCCAAAGACTGTGGGCCACTTGTCACACAGACGCTGTACATCCCAGCGAGCACATAAGCAGGAGAGCCTGTAATATAACCATCGCATCTCCTTGTTGTGTAATATTTGACGCCCATGTGGAGCAGCAGGGTCGCCAGGAATGACTCACTGTCATTGTTGCTATGCATAGAAAGCTACTCGTGTTATTTTCATTGTTTAGATCAACATGCTAAAAACAAAACTGCTGTGGTTATTGTGTTTGTAGATGCAGTCATTTAAATGTAGCCTTTTTTAAAGTGTTAAACTCAAATTCACTCATGTTGAGTGCTCTTCTCAAAGGTAAATGGCTTCCGGCAACTTTTGGTTCAACATTTCATGAGCGACTGCGATTTAGTATGTTTCGTTTTGGGCTGCTAACTTGAGGGGAGGGGGGGGGGTCCAAAATCTGAAGGCCTTCGGTTTTCAGTCTTGGCCCTATTGTGGAGAAATGGAGTTCCTCTGTCTCTCAGAACTGCTGAATCCCTCCCAGCATTTAAGAAGGTTCTTTCTCAAGTTCCTAATGCATTTAGATGTTTGTTACCTGTGTTGCAAGATGCAGTTCGTTCATTTGAGAGCTTCATATGTCCATCTAATGTTCTTTTGTACATAATTGGCTTTCCAGAAAAGTTTGATGAAAGCATGGGCATAAATGTAATTTTTTTTTGTGCGTGTAGTTAGTCTAATGCAGGGAAGGGAGTGCTCTGTGTGAGGGCAGGACTTTGTCTAGTGTGTAGAAACACCGTTTTGACTGTTGGGGTCTTGCTGACGCAGCATCTCCCGGGCATTGCTCACAGGCGCAGGCGCCGAGGAGGGCCATGTACGACCAGCTGAACCAGGTCCTTGTGTTGGATGCGGCGCTGCCTGAAAGCTTGATCCTGGTCAACGGCAGTGACTGGCAGGGGCAGGTGGGGAGCCAGAGCCACCATTTCTGTCGGCCGTGGTCACTTACTTGTGTCCTTCATCTCTGTAACCTTTTGAACATCATCTGGTTTTATTCAGTAACATATGCTATACAGTTCCGCCCATTATAGTCAATTTTATATTATAGTTATTACTAACTACATGTCTAGTATCTTCATAATGTGTTTGTATTTTACTGTAATTTAGTTGTATTTATACTACTTGCATGTAACATACTCTAAACTGGCCTTGTACTGTGTTTCTGTCTTACTGCACTGTAGGCCATTGGTGTGGTTTATTGTACTATGGACAGGCTTCTCAGGAGTTCCAAAAACATTTCTGCGTTATAACTGTTGACTCTTTCATGTAACAATTTCATCAATACACATTTACATATAAATCAGTAAACATTACCTTGTCTGTATGATGCGATGTTATTAACATTTTCGACTCAAGTGGTATTTACTGGTGGACAGTATATAGTACTTTACAGCACAGGGTGGACATGTATAAGTTTTTCCCATACAGTGTGAGCCCTTCCTTTCTTTGCTCTGCAGTACGTCGGAGAGCTCCTGCAGGCTCAGAAGCAGCCGGTTGTGTCCACCTGCTCCACGGCTGAAATCCAGGCAGTTCTCTCTGCTGTCCTGACACGCATCCAGAAATTGTGAGTTCTTTGGTGTGTCCTGGCTCTGCACAGCACCTACATTAGCATCTTTTAACACTGCGGCGTGCGTCTTCATCTCGTCTCCATAATCCTTGCTCACTTTTCTACAGCCGGATAAATGAACCTGATTTTGGGTGTCTCGTTGCCAAAAGGACCCCTGAGTACAGGCTGTCGCCCCTCTCCAAGCTACTGCTCTCCCCTGTCTTTGCTTTAATGTTTACTTGTTCTGCTGCCACTGTCTTACCCTCAATCTTCTCCCATGATATTTCAAACCCCACGCAGCTGTAACTGTAACTCGTCCATGCCGAGGCCGGTGAAGGTGGCAGTAGTGGGGGGACAGAGCTACCTGGGGGCCATCCTGCGCTTCTTTGTCTCCCAGTTGGCCAACAAGACGTCTGACTGGCTCGGTCACATCAGGTTCCTGGTGGTCCCTTTAGGTGAGTGAACCAAGAGCAAGCCACGAAAACAGGGCTGCCGGGTTTGCTTTGACTCTGCCTTGTTTTACTTTGTCTGGGGTAAATTCACTGTTTTTGGTTTCATAGTAAAAGTACCTTATGTTACTAAGTTAAACACTGTACAGCTGTCCCTTGTTATCCTAATCTAAGTCGTTCCTAATAAAGGTGTATGTTAGTGAATTTCTGGATACCGGGAGCCTATATTCCATTATTTTAAATTGGGAAAAATGATAATGAGTTCCCAGGACATCACAAGTCCACCAAAAGATTTCCAAGAAAACATCACTAAGGCATTCTTAAACACCTACATAACAGTCCACAAAGGATATCTTCCCAAATTTTCCACTTTCTTAAAGACAGTTTCACTTAATATGGGCTAGATTACAGTGATAATGCACAGCATGTTTAAACAATGTAAATTTGAG
This sequence comes from Arapaima gigas, assembly GCA_900497675.1. Taxonomy (NCBI): domain Eukaryota; kingdom Metazoa; phylum Chordata; class Actinopteri; order Osteoglossiformes; family Osteoglossidae; genus Arapaima; species Arapaima gigas. Next base: position 58,457 of record UFQX01000513.1, read on the forward strand.
ACATGATGCTATTGGGAGAACAGCTGAGATACAGCTGCAGCGCACCCCTGTTACCTTTGCTGGCTGCTTCTGACCCCAGTCACACAACAGAAAACCCGTCCACATAATTTTCAGTACTAATTGCCCCACAGCGTCTCATTTATTGAATTAAGAAATGCACCCAATTTGGCTGAAAGATGCCCTGGAATTAAATTTATTTCCCATAATGTCCCACTCTCTTAAAGCAATTTTTTCACATTTCTGACTCTCTACATGCTGTAGACTGGACTTGTGCATAACTTACTGTCCTCCCTGGACTATAAGCAGTGATTCCCCCCCCCCCCCCCCACACCTCGTGGGTGGTGCAGCTTGTACTCCGACATGATGTATATAAGAAAAAAATTTGCATACAACCTAGTGAACAGTATAACGTGTTGCCTATACCGGTAGTTTTGTTAGTTGATTATAATAGTTGCAATAGTCCTAAAATGCTGCCAACAAAAAAAATTTAGCAGCGTAGCGTTTTTGACTGCATTCTGCATTACATGATTTGCAGCTGAAAACAGGCATCGTGTAGGTGCCTAGGTGCTTGCAGAGGAAGTGAACATTATGGATTTTTTTTTTTTTTTTTTTTTTTGAGCCAGCGTGGTGTTCTTGTTTTGTGCAACGTAATGGTTTCTCTGTAAGATTGCATTCGATAATGTCAGCAGTAGACTGACTTTCAAGTTGAAGCTGGTTGTTTTTGCACGTTTAAGAACGCGGTTGATAAACTTGCTGAAAGAAGTTGCATATCCATCTAACTGAACGTGGTAAGATGGATTTTTAATCGGTCTGCAGGGAGCGGTTACAAATGCGAACGCTCGCGTGACCCGCTGAGTGCCTTCTATAAAAAGGATGTCATGTGCTTTGAAATTTTTTCAGATTGCACAGGTGGATTTTCGATTTGAACGTTGTGAATTTTTGGTACATATTTTCAAAGTTGTAAAAGCAAATTCTCAGACAGCGGGATCATGGATAGTGAGGGATAGCTGTGTTTTTGTTTCAGATTATAACAACAGACTTACGGCTGCCTTCAGCATTTGTCAGTCCTTTTCTTGTCATCCCGCCAGTCAGAAACGGGCCCGTTCTCCTCGACTGTTACCTGTCTTTGCATCATTACTTAGTCCTGCACTATTTTAGACTGTGAGTCATCGTAAGAGTGCTCACACTCTCTTTTCTCCCACCTCTTGGACAGGCTCACATCCTGTCGCCAAGCATCTGGCTGCCCTCGACAACCGCTATGGCGCCACCTTCCTGGACTCTGCGTGGAGGGACCTGTTCAGCCGCTCTGAACCCCCACAGACCGGTACTCCATGAGCTCCTTCTTTGTAACTTACAAATTTTGTCACAGTATAGCTGTGTGCCTGCAGGGTTTTGAAGAAAGTAGTGCATAGACCCGTAGTCTGGGTGACCACATGGGCAGGACAGTGACACAAGGGACAGCAGGGGGGCCACACAGGCTTATTTGTTCACACACAAAAGGTAGAAACTGGGTCACTGCTTCTTAAAGAGAAAAAAGTAAGCTGAATGGTAGCTGAGTAGGGAACAAAATAGAGTCAAACCTGGTAAATCATGGTGCTGGGGGGTCATATTTCTCTGTCTGGTCTCTGCCCTCTTCTGAACAGCTGCCTCTTAAATCGCTGTCACTCTTCTGTATTCCGTGCCACCTGAGGCAGCCAGTCAGTATTAACTTTGGGGGGAGAGGGGGTTGCCCGGGGTCTGGCGGTTTTTAGTGCAGACAGCGCCCCTCGGCTGCATCCCTCCTCCTCTGCTCATCGTACCTTTCCCTCCCACAGAGGTGCTGGACGTGGCAAGCCGCATTGGCCAGTACATCAGCGGAGCTGCCGTCACCCACCAGCTGCCCATTGCAGAGGCCATGCTGACCTGCAAGCACAGACTGTGAGTGGAAACGGCCACAAACTCTAAAAAGCAGCGCTGTCTCAATGGCAGTCACAGTTTTTCACGTCTCTCTGTGTATCTGGATCTTCCTGTTTTCAGGAACGATGAAGATTCCTACCAGAAATTTATTCCTTTTGTTGGGGTAAGTGTGCCTGAGGTTGGCAGATAGTGTGTAGGAAATGATGTTGCTCAGATGTGACACAGTGGCTTAATGTTCCGCTTGATGGTTGTGGGTTCAAATCAGTGACTCAAAAGTGTGTGTGTGTGTGTGTGTGTGTGTGTGTGTGTGTGTGTTTTTTACAGGTGGTGAAGGTGGGATTGATTGAGCACAGCACCGCATCTACAGGTACATTTAGATTCCAGTGTGTACAAAAAATGTGATCTGTTAGCAAATGATAATGGAAAAGTTGCCAGGGTATGAAGGTCAGTTTTGTTGAGAAAAATTCATTTCACAAGTTCCCAGTGCAGCAGTGGCCTCCTTTCTCCCTGCAGGTGGTGACACAGAAGAAACCCTAGCGCTCAGCTTAGCGGTTCCCTCCACATCTCCACCAGCCCACGGTTCCCCCACAGCAGGGATGAAGGACGTAGCCACACCTCCCTCTTCACCCTCCATGAGCAGTGGCTTGCCTGTGCTGGGGTGAGATGTTCACAAGGTTCCCCCCCTGTTTGTTTTTCTCCACAATTACTCTTTTATATTGTTTCTCTAAATTGTGTTACATTTTCTCATCCAGGAGCCCCAGCATGTCCCACGGTGTGGACGCCATTGGGCTCCAGGTGGACTACTGGGTGGCCCCGGGGGCCGAGAAGCGGCGTGAGGGCGAGAGGCGTGACACAGGCTCTAAGAACACCTTGAAAAGCACTTTCCGCTCCCTGCAGGTGAGCCGGCTCCCGGGGGGAGGTTCCGGTGAAGGCCAGCCCCAGGCTAACACCATGGCTATGACTGTGGTCACCAAGGAGAAGAACAAGAAAGGTGAGGGAGGCCATGGCCACAGCAGAATGATACACGCACGCACGCTCTCGCGCTCGAACGATTGTGCTGGGCATTATAGCATGTGCCTTGTGTTGCACCAAGGATGCATTTATGTGATTCCTTGGAGCAAGACTAATTTTCCCGTAGACAGACACCGCGTCACAGGTTCTGCAGAAGCCCTGTAATTTCACACAGTTTGTTGCAGTTGTAACATGTTTTCTCCTGTTTGTCACTCCAAAGTGCCCACTATTTTCTTGGGGAAGAAGCCCAAGGAGAAAGATGTGGACTCCAAAAGCCAGGTCATCGAGGGCATCACCAGGCTCATCTGCTCCGCCAAGCAGCAGCAGACCATCCTGAAAGGTACAGGGACACGTCCAAGTTATGAATTTTCACAGATAATCTGGATGTTTGTAACACAAGGTGCAGGTGTACTGTAAATGTTTCATTTAACATCCGCCAATGTAGTCAAGTAAGCTTATTGGGTTCGTGACGAGCACTTTCGGGACTGAAGGGGATGGGAAGATGGCAGCAAATCCAAAAAGACCAGTAATGGACAAACTCCTTGATGCACTTTTGTCCCATTGCTTAGTTTCCATAGATGGAGTGGAGTGGAATGACATCAAGTTCTTCCAGCTGGCAGCTCAGTGGCCGACGCACGTCAAGTACCTTCCGGTTGGACTGTTTGGATATACGAAGCCCTCGTCGTAGGACCTGCTGTTGTCCTGCATTCGCCACGCAGCGACGGCCACCCTCAGCACACAGTCCCTGCCGCTTAGTGCTTCCTGGACACCCTGCTAGCCAACGAGAACCAACTCGGAGGGCGGGTCTCTCCATTCTTTTCTGCAAACTTTTGAGGTTTGAGTGTTTGTGTGTTTCTTTTTGATAGACGCGTGTTAAGCTGGCTAGCAGGCGATTGACGGCTGTCGCCAGTAAGGGATCAAACGGAGTGAGCAGGTACAGCACAATAAAGGACAAATACTGCTATACGTCACATTCAACGAAATAAACGCGACATCGGACCACTTAAGCAACCATCGTATGGTGAATCCTTTTTATTTCTTCATGTAAGTTGAACTATGCGCACTACAAATTCAGCCCTGGAGGACAGGAGTGACAGGATTTGCCTCCGACCGGTGCAGCAACATCCTAAACTCCCCCACCCCCCAGCAAAATACTATAGCAGTGGGGCTATTTTTGGTCAAGTTCTCTGCGAGTTCTAGTGTATATTTAACCAGTTCTGTTTTGTTTTAAGTCGACAGTAGAAAACCCTACATGTTACCTGTTTGTGAGCTGTGTCATGGTTGTGGAGCCATTGGCAGATGTGTTCAGATTTATTTTTTAAACGTTAGCCACGTGGTTTACTGCTAGTGGATACATTTGTCTTTATGTTCCTCTGAAATGTAAAGATGGGAGGAAGTAAATGTGCATCTTGCTATAACAACATGGACAAAAAGAGATTTTATATCGATTTTAGACGAGGATAACCGCCTTAAAGATGAGGCCCCCATAATAGTACTTATTAAATTTACGTTTCTGCCGACGTCGTCAGAGAAAACCTGCTAGGGACCAAAGAGCTGTTTTTTCTGGGTGGGGTTGACGCATTGAAAACGGTTTAAGGCAAAAAAGTCTGGAAATGCTTGAGCTATATCTTTTTTTTGTTTTTGGTTGGATTTACATGTTTCGGCTAGTATTAGTTTTTATTTTTTACAGCAGATGCTAAACGTGGTGTTACAGTTTCTTCGAGCTATTACTTTGACTGCTGTTTCTGCGATGCTCTTATTCTGTGGCATTTTCGTGTATCTAATGTGAAGCAGAAACCAGCTGCCTATATTGCACACGAAGCTCTTCATGGCGTAATCGTGAAAGCTGTTTAATGGATAGTCAATAACTGGGAACAAATGCATGGGTTCTCTAGTGTGGTTTTAAAATCGATGTTTCAAGGGAGGGGAAAAAAAAAACAGCGCAAGTTCAGCCGCTCTGTGCAGTGAGCTTGAGCGCGAGCGGGAGCGCGAGCAGCCGGGACGTTTCGCCGCCGCGTCTGTGGAAACCTGCCGCGAACCCACTCGTTGCGCTTTCTGTGGGGTTGCGCTCACAGAGAAGTGGCAGTTGTTTGGTGTCTCCCCCCGATCCGCAGCCGGAGCCCATAGTAGAACCGCGGTGCCGCAGGTAATCCCGCCGCAAACCGTGTAAACAGATTGTGACTTGTGCCAAAACACGCCAACCTGCGCGCCGCGTGCAAATATCCGTGTCCGTGGGGCACCGTCCGCCGTACAGTAGCATCAGATGTTTCCTAAGATCAGAGAGACGTCAAGAATGGACTGTTTTTAAAGTGATATCTGATAAAATGTGACCTTCCTTTAAATTTAAGCACCGTAGTTGCTTCAGGACAGCGACATAATACTTTTTTGTGCTGTGTTATATCTTGCAGTTCTCGTGCATCCAGGTGCCTAAAATGTGTTTGTTACAGACCCCAGTTACCCAGACAGGGGTCCTCCGTCGGATCGGTCGAGCGCATTTTGGGCAAAGCAGGATGATGCGGGAGTGTGTCGGGTCGCAGCCCAAGCCCCGGAGATTCCAGAAGCCCCTTAGTGCCAGTTGCGACATATGTACCAAAAATGACTGGCTGTAGCTGGATTTGTACATGTTTTCATTCGTCCTGGACGGCGTTTTATAAACTCGAGCTGAAACACGGTGGAGCCGCTCTTTTCCGGCAAAGGTGCGTGCGGGTTCCCGCACTGCGGGGGGGCTCGTTCCCCATCACAGAACTTCTCGTAACAATCCAGGCTACAGCGCAAATCTTACCTTTAACAGCACCCTTTCCTTGCATTGTTTTATTTATTTATTATTTTGGATTACTTAGTTACTACAACGGTGTGACCCGCAGGACATATCCACTTCAAACATTATTGTCATTATTGTCTCTTTTTCCCCTGGAGTTCTTTAAGTTCTAAACCCAATTCTTCGCCTCCTTCCCGGGAGCCTCGATCGACACACTTGGGCTGCAGAAGGGTGTGGAGTCGCACTGCCAAAACATTTTTGCTGTCAAGTTACAACCGAATGTGGAGGAGTCTTATTATAGTGGAGTCTGTATTCCTATAATATTAAATGTTTTTAATGTTTTTGATAAGGAAGAAAAACTGTGTTTTTATTATAACATCGTTCATGCGCATACGCGGTGTTTTATAAAGTCGTGTGTCTTCACATCATCGAGTGTGTAACTTGTCTTTTCACGTGCCGTAACATAAGCTCTTCTTTAACGTCTGTCTGTCTGTCTGTCGTTTTGCGGTGGTGATGTTGTCTCCCCATCCGGCCGCCATGTCTGTTTCGGGTAAATGTGCAGAAAATCACCAACAGTGATTTACAGTAACTTCTTCAGTCACGTCTACCAGTGTCGGCTGTTGAGTTACAACAGTTGATTTTTTTTTTTTTTAACTTTATTTTTTTTAATTGCTTTCCCCACGACGGCTTGTTCAAAAGTTAATATCAGACAGTGACTGGTGGTCGGAGATGCGATTTCTTTCTTTCTTTTCCCCCTGATAGGAGAATCCTTGTTGACAAGGCAGTTTAGTCCAAGACTAAGCTCAGTCTGTAAGAGGAAAATCCAGCCCGTATTAGTATTAAAATTCTGTACTTTCTGTGGATACACTTGAGCTTTTGGTTGTGGAGAAGAACAGACCTGTTTGCAGTGTTGTGTTGAAGTATTAATAAAGGCTTGTTAAACGTGGAGCAAGTATTCTGAAAATGCTGTTTTTTCCACTTGCAGTCGTAAGTGGTCGCCTAAGAGTAGAACAGTGATGCCTAAATATTGTAAAATCAAAAAAAAATGCTTGTACCAATATGGCTTTGTTGGTTTTGTTTTTTTTTTTTCTTCTCATGAAAAATTTGACCCATTTGTGGAATTGTCCGATGGTTAAAACAAAGTAAAGTATTAATTTGTAACTCATTTGTTTGTGTGCTTTTATTCTGTAGTTATAGATGCATCATGACATAAATTTTGGTCCTCAGAAAACTGGGTCTGAGAGGAGATGTGAGGATCTGCTGCTTCCCCTGCTTTACGGTCCTGGGCCTGAGAGCATCCAGAACCCGGCTGTCCGTCACCTCGCTGGGTGCTGCGCGGTGTGCAAATAATGGTTAAAAATAATTTTATTAACATTATATTTCTATTCCAGTGGTGTCATTTGCAGTTGGATGGTTTTTTTTTTTTTAAGGCTTCCTGTGTGGAGACTGGAAGTGAGATCATGACATCAGAGGCAGGGTACGGGAATGGTTTTGTGTGTGTGTGTGTGTGTGTGTGTGTGTGTGTGTGTGTGTGTGTGTGTGTGTGTGTGAGTGTCTCAATAACAGAAACTTACCATCACTAACAACAGTCACAGGAGATGTGCTCTATTATTATTATTATTATTATTATTATTATTAATAAGAAATACAGACCTCTCTGTAAACTGATACCTGGTTTAACTGTTGGCCGCCATCATACTGTTGCCACAAACTGACTTTATTGTGCGGGGTTTTTTTTTTTTTTTCTTCTTCCCTCCCCATTACAGATTCTGAACAGGCCTCCAGCTGGACACAGCCTGATCCGTGTCTCTGGGATGCTTTTCCACATGCAAAATCCTTTCTGTTTTCCTTCTAACTCGAACGACAACGTTACATGACAGGGTCTCCTCCTTGCTACAATTTGTCTACAACACAACACACGAGCGGGAGGGCAGCGAGTTAGCAGCGTGGAGTCAGAGAGCCTGTAGGTCAACAGGCAGCAAAAGGCCCTTTTAGGAACTGTGTTTCTGCTCCACCCCACCCTTTTACGGACCAGTCTAGGCTGCCTCGGCCGCGTGGTTTGGAACAAAACTCTATCGTCGCACTTAGAGGCCTGAACATCCATGTTATCCATTTTATTCAGCACTTTCCTTATAATGTACCATGTTTGGTTTGCTAACTTGTCTTATAACGTAACTTATGAGGATTCTATTCTTGTCACATCCACCAGAACGAATAAACATGATACAGATGCACGGTTGCATTCCACCAAAAACAAACCAAGTGGTCGATGGTTTACAGTGAGTTTATAAAGGTGAAGTTTTCTTCCTGTGAGGATCTTGTTGTGCCAGTTGGACCTAAACCATGGAGCTATGGAAGGTCTTTACTACATGATATTATGGCAGATCTCTGGGAGAGGAGCCCTCATACCTACAATAATTGTGGCAAAAATGTGCAAGAGTGACTGCTGGCTTCCAAGAGGAACTATTTTTGTCAAAGCCCTTGAGTCCAGGCACAGCGGGCGGCTTTGCTCATTAAATCCATGGCAAGAAAGGGATTTGATCTGTGTGGTTGCAAAGTCTGTTGTGGCCAGAATGAGAGCCGCTTGCCCCGTTTCGTCAGGCCGGGCATTCGCCGCGTTTGACGGAGAAATCAAAACGTGAGCGGCTGAAGGCCACCGAAAGATCGATGTCAGGTTATTGGTGACGGTAAAGCTGCCAAGGCGCAATCGGACACCCGAAGGCCAAACAGACGGTGCAACCACCTGAAGACATTGTGCTTGAGCAAAGCCTCCCACTCCCCTGGGGCAGGTTTCAGGACTGGGAGATGCAGGGGGGATGAGGGCCAGGGAGTGCTGGGTGAAACGGTGTGAAGATAAGGGGGTTTGGGGAGGACAGGGGCTGTTCACAAGTCGCTCTCTCCGTAAAGGGCGCTGGAGAATGAGATGTAGTCTAGGGCACCAGCAGGGATGTCAGGTCCGATGTACTTGGTCATGCGGCTGATGCAGTACTCGGCCTGCTCCGGCGGCAGCTCCCTGCGCAGCTCCTCCACTGTGATGTATGCCTGGAGGGGAGGGTGATATCACGGTTGCCACGTTGTTATGGCAACTCGTGGCATCACAGTGCCGCGAGGCAGACGCAGCGTTTTGGGTGTGAAGTTGCACCCGAGGAGGACACGAATTTGTTACCTTGTCAGAGGCAAGGATCTTGAAGGAGGCCATGACTTGCTCAGCGGTGTCGGTCTCGGCGGTCTCACGGGTCATGAAGTCAATAAAAGCCTGGAAAGTGACGACGCCGGTGTTGTTGGGATCCACCAGTGTCATGATGCGGGCGAACTCCACCTCACCCTGACAGGCAATGAAAGGCCAGACATTAGGAAGATGGTAGTAAACGTCAAGAACCTAACCCAAGTGCCCCGAAGTCTATATCCTCAGACGTCATGGGTTAAGTAGAAATCTCTGTGGCAAATTTTAAGCCGTAAGTCCCATGGAAGTTCTGTACGTACAAGATCGTAGCCCATTGAGATCAGACAGGCACGGAAGTCATCGGGGTCCATCATGCCATTTCTCTTCTGCAAGAAACAGCAATTTTTAACTGAGTAGATATCATGAAGCAAAATGGATTGTGATATCAAACTTTGCAGTCAGGGTCACAACTTTATAACTTTTTTTCACAGTTTTATTATACTGCTCTACAAGTACTGTTAATTTCTGCCCTCACTCTTCTGCCCCATTACTATTTTTTCCCCCTCCATTCCCCCTTCATCCAGCTCTCACCCTGTCAAAGTGGTTGAAGGAGGCCCTAAATTCATTCAGTTGCTCCTGACTGATGCCCTTGGCATCCCTGGTGAGAATCTGGTTCTCGACCTCGTTGATGGTACGGGCAATGGTGGTAAGGAGCTGTTCCCAGCCCACACGGATGTGCTGGAAGCAGAGAGATGGAGGTAGAAGAAAGTCAGATATCCACAGAGAGTTGTTCTTCTTTGGGTCTTGAAATGAAAAATGTGAAGCTAAGATGAGAAGAAAATTTCATCCAAATGGTTTAGTTGTTAGGCAAACAGACTCAGTGCACTGATTTTGAGGTTTGAGGTGCTTCATTGTTGCTTGTAGACAATATTTACACCTCCACGGATGACCACAAATAAGATTCACATCAAATTGTACTTAAGTGATTTACTTCTTAGGTGGAATGGAACCTAACAGACACGAGGAGGATTACAGTTGTGAGGTGTATTGTAATCCCCTGCAGGTATGAGGTGTTTGAGTTTGTACCTCCATGGTGTAGTTGGTATGCTTGTTGTCAAAGATGAGGGCTTCCTGAATGAGCTGGTGGTCTCCCTCCAGCTTGTCAATATTGGACTTGTAGTTAATGATATTTTGCTCGTACTGCTTCAGGTTGTTCATCTGTTCCTCTAAAGAGCCTGCGATGTCCACTGAGACGTGTCCAATTTCCTGTGAACAAAATGGAGGGAACATTTAACCCAGCAGTGATGAAGAGCTGGTTGGGGTCTGACCTTGGGCGAATACTTTGGTTTAACCTGTAAACTTCATCAATCAGTGTAAGATGATAGCTGTACTTGTGTTGGGATTCCTGTTGAGCAAACTAAATATTACATGGAAGTACCTCCATCTTGGTTTGAATCCAAGGTCCAATAATGTTAGCTTGAGCTGCAAACTGACGCCTTAGTCTCTCATTAGCTTGCTGTCTGGCCACCTCCTCCTGCAACATTTGGTCTCTGAGGGGCACAAGGTGCTTCACCTGGACAAAGAACAGATTCCAGGTGTCGCACAATTCGCAGCTTCAGTTCACTCAGGTGACCAGGGTCAACCAACTGTTTAAAACCAGGGTTCACTCACGGTCTCCCATTTGTTGGTGATGTCCTGAGGGGAGAGGTTGGTGTATGGGTTGATGCCGGACAATTTGATGCCATATGTCTGAGCAATCTTCAGGATCTCATTCTGAATCCCCATGGTAGCCATGCGTTCTTTGTCAGCTTCAGGCAGAGTGGCTTTGAACTGGTCATGGGCGGTGATCAAGCTCTGAGAAAGAAGTTAGTCCCAGGGAGGCAAGGAGAACATGAAACAGGTCCTACAGAATTTTATCAACTTGGTCAGTCAATTCATTTGCAGCTGTGTATACCTGGATCTCCTCAATGCTGTGCACAATGAACATGTCCTGCAGATCCTCAATAGCTCCATCCATCCAGTTGTTGAAGGGTGCTGCCCTCTTGGCAAACTCTAGGTACAGCTGGTCAATGGTCTCCCACAGCTTCTCCACACGCTGGACAACAGAATCAACCAAGGATGTCCTTAAATCTCCATCCTAATAACTTCAAATAAAATCTGTTTTGGAAACATTTTTAACATGGCAGTGTATCAGTCTAAGCATGGGAATTGGATCCATCTGTCCTTTTTCTTCATGGGTTTTCTCCTTATACCTCCAGAGCATCTCTTCTCTTCTGGGTCAATGTGCCAAGGTTATCCCACTGGTCACAGATGGCCTGGCAGCGGGCGTTGATGGTGGCAGCATCATGGTAATCCAGCTCACTGGCCACCAGGGATAAAGCAATGCAGGTCAACACCTCTGTTGGAAAATTTATTTAAATTTCATTACCCTTTTCTGCAGATTCAGTTTCTCTCTTACTTCAGCTCCTGGGCAATGGCAGCAATCTGTTCCACTCTGTCTTGATGGGCAGCCAAGTCACTTTCAAAAGCCTCATGTTTCCTCATAAGGGCACGGATCTCCATGAGGGAGGCCGACTCGTAGTCCTTCTGTTTCAGCAAGTCTTCCTTCCCTATAGACCAAAATAATGGAAGTATCTCTTGAAAGCAGCTCCGTTTTGTTTGAGTTCATGGATATTCCTCAGTTGCATCTTTCTCAATCTTTCTATCTTTTCTGTATGGCTTGTCACTCAGTTTTTCATTTCTATTACACTACTAGATGGTCTAGATAGTCACCTTTTTCTAGAACCTATATCAAACCAGCCAGTTCCTTGCAGTATACCTGTAGTCCAGGCCTCGTGCAGACCACTCTTCTGCTTGAACTTCTCGGCCAAATGATCCAACCTCTCCAGGCGCCGGATCTCTGTCAGCAGCCACTCCTCATAGCCCTTTTCCACTTGCTCCAAACCTTTCCAGGCATTGGCAATATCCTAAGGAGAATGAGTTGGTGTGACAGTGAAGGGTCTATATTCAAGAGGTTTTTTATTTTGTGTGCAGGGAGAGGCAAATTGGACATAAGCGTGGAAAAAGTCCAAGGACCTACCGAGACCATCTTGCCCTCAGAGGGCATGAAAGCAGGCCTGTTGCTGAGCCTCAGCTTGGTCTGCAGGGTGTTGAAGTTAATCTCCAGCTGACACTTCTCCTGCACACGTGGGGGCTTGTGGACACGGCGGTAGTCCCTGAAGTCCTCCAGCTTCTGCTGCATGGCACGCATGGTCTGCTCTGCCACACGGTTCTCCAGCCAGGGGATAGTGCGACGGATCCACTCCAGGAGCTGTGAGTGTGAGTTGGGTGGAGAAGGGTAAGTGTGGGAGGCACAAGCAGAAGAAGAACAACGGTGATGAGCCATGCTGCGAGGAAGCTCACCTCACTGGCCAGTTTCTCGTACTCCTCCATCAGCCTCTCGTTCTCTTGATTCACAGCCAACACTTTGCAGATCCTGTTAGCTGCCGTCTCAGCCTAAGAGAGAGGAAGAGGAGAGCAAGTGACAAAGAGAATTTAGTGGAGAAAAGCATCAGTAAAGGCACATACACCTGTACCGCAGTATTCCCGCCTCTGATTTCCGACTTCCCGGTATAGGGAATGGTGTCCGACCTGGTGTCCGAATTGAGGATCCCAGCACAGCGAGTGTTGGCCAAGTGAAATTGGACCATGACAGAAATATTGGCAATGGGAGTTATAGTGAGTAACACACTAGGGGGCAGATGTGGCTGGCATCTGTTCTTCTCAGTCTTTGCCTCATGTGGCCCCGGTTCAAACGTAGTTTCCGCTGTGTCATTCCAGTCACTTCTGTTTAGTCAATAACAGTTCATTACAGCAACAGCCAATACAATCGCTACACTTTACTCTCCTTTCTATTTCATATTGTTTCATTTCTTCATTTTTTTGCATAAATTTGATTATTAAATGTTTGCTGCTGTTACATTACACTCCTTTCCTTACTAGTATGAGACTCAAAAAGTAATTGCATAAAAACACAGATGTATATTAATGGCTCTTTAACTGAGGTAATGAGGTTAACTGGTGTTTAAAGTCTTAAAGTACCAGTGAAACAGGTACTTTAGGGTGTTGGGATATTTTGGGGGAATTAACTAGTGTTTCTTAGATGAACCTGGAAAGAATCATAATTTTCCTCATAAGAAGTAATGGAAATAGTTTCCCGATATTTGAGTTGATGATATTGTAAGATTTTCTAGGACCCGATTACACTCCGATACCGCAGTACAGGTGTATTTAAAGATGCAAATAAGGGCAAATGTTGTTATCTCACTTGCTCTGCTCCAGCAAAGGCATGGTAGAAGCAGGACACGTAGGTCATGATGGCCTTCTCATCAGGCTTTGGAGTGTTAACAATGTCTGGAAAAAAAGAAAACGACAATGAAAGCATCGTCCAAACTCCCGCTTTCCTACTGTGTCCGAATGGAAACCCGCTGAAGGAACAAAGAGATTGGATGGATCTTTATTACTCTGCTTAGCTGTAAAATCTCAGCCTGGGTTGCAGAGCTTTTTTACCCACAACTTTTAAGATGGTGCCATATTCCTACTTTCTAGTCTGTTTCCACTGCTTCCTGTAAACAGGGTTTAGCTAAAAAGATGTGATTGTGAAATCTGATCCTTTCAGTTGTGTGGAAATGAGCGTGTTCTGGACCATCAGCAAGTACTGCCCTCTCACCTTCAGCATCCAACATCTTGGGGATATCAAGGTACTTCTCAGCCACTTCAAAAGCGGTGTTGAGGTTTCCGATGGGGTCGTCCTACAACAGTGGAAACATGTGGTTTACACCAGGCTGCATGATGGGAAGGGGATGCTGCAGACAACATGACACAAGAAGCAAATGTCTTTGGTTACGCTAGAAGAGGAGCTGCGTCCACCTCTGTACAGGTGTGGTGAGAATCAGAGAGACGCACTGAAGCTCTTTGAAAGGGTGTTCTTGTTTACAGAGAAGACCCGCCACCCCTCTTGCATTTCTACAAAATGCAGTTTTACTCACTGTAAGCAGTGTTTCAGTTCTGATTTATGACTGAAATTTGGGTTTTGAACATGTTTCAGTGGTGACAAGTTTGTCATTTTTAGGGTCAGTTTTGAGCTTCTAATGAACCTGTGAGCTCTGTTTTGGGCATCTACACTGTGGACCTGACAGGATGCTCCACAAAGGCCTCACATGTTTATTAAGGACAAACACGCTACTTCAGTCACCACAGATTCGGTGATGATTCTCTGACTCATGGCCGGGTAACCAGCTCCTCATCCTCGGCAGGGGGTTATTAAAGAGCCTTTGTAAATGTACTCAGTTTACAAGAACCAACGGCTGAGGAGGAAAAGTAATCAAAACAAGAGGGAGGAAATGGGGAGGGATGTGCAGATCGAGTGAGCGAAAGTGTGAGTCTTGCTATACAAATGGAGGATTTAAGATGCTGGAAGCCTGGAAGTCTCTGGTTAGTGGGTGAACAGGAGAGATGGAGATCAGAACGGAGGAGCTACGTGGAGCACCTTGCGCAGTTTGGAGTAGTCAATGAGGTCGGGTCTGTGCCTGTGGATGAGGGCACACAGAGCCAGGCCATCCTTCCAGCTGAAGAAGGTGGGGGAGGAGACAGGGGAGGTACAAGAGAGCAAAGGACAAAAAAGGGTGAGAAAAGGAAAGGGAACAAGGGAGATGGAGGATAACGGAGAGAGAGAGAGAGAGAGAGTGAGAGAGAGAGAGAGTAAACTAAGCAAAGGGAGGAAGACACTGCATGTAACTGTGCAGTCTTACCTCATGTCACTCACATCTGTCTAATATAAAGATAATATATAATAAAGAATGTCACCCCCGACGGCATCTAACAGTGACTAAAGTGCTCACTAGACAACTGTGTGATTTCTTGCTGTGATTTTGAAAGGTTGTTGCTGTGCACAGATACACACAGATCTCTCTTCTCAGCTTTTGTTTGCCTCACATTTTACTCCAGAATAATAAGGAAGGAGACAGACTTAGATCCGTACTTAACACTACCGACAATCGACTGAAGGCGACCGGATGAGAGGTGAGCACCAGTGTGTGAAGGTGGGTGGCCAGGAGACATCAGTCTACATCAGGTGGTTACTGTGGCATCAGAGGCCACTGTTAGCTGCGAGTGGCACCATAATGGGGTAGAACTGCCCAGTGGTGAAGTTGGAGGTTTTGGGGGAAATAGAGTGGCAGGAAACCTGTTCTGCTGCAACATGTAGGGAGATGTGAGGTTGGGAGATAATGGGGTAAGACCGTAAGCGGGAATATAACAAATAGTCTTAGCAGCAAAAGCAGGAGCAGAAGTGAAAGGGTATGACACCAACTCCTAGTTTTGCAAACATTTGTTTCTATATTTGTAGATTAAAAAAATTCAAAGCTACCATAATTTTCTAGTTTTTAATTATTAAAAAAAAATTCTTCTCCGTTCTAGTTTCTAAAATTTGTTCTTGCCCTGGAGACAAAGCAACAGACCCAGAGTGGGGGGTCACCTTGATTCAACTTAGTTTGAAAATGTTGGAATGAAAAGTTACACAGAATAGTTTCATTTCTCACAGTTATAATAATAATAATAATAATATTTGTAGATTATGCCTGTATTAAATATGCAGATGAAGAAAACAGAATGTAGCCGGAATCGGATGAACGGACTGACTTGGATTTTTTATTCTCAGTAATTCTGATGTAATTTGAAATTTATTTAATTTGACTAAAAAAGAAAACTGTTCCACTGTAGTAGTTGGGTCTGGGATTGGCTGCAGACCACAGTGACCCTGAAGTGGACAGAGGTTTTTGGCAATGGATGGATGAAAAATTTGTTGCTACTGGTTTCCAGAGGACACTTTTACCACGGTATCTGACTGTAACTCCTGGAAATGGCTCCAATGCTACAAGCTTGGATACTGGGAAGCTGATGCTTTTTTATTTAGCATCATACATTTAGCATCATACATTGCATATAATTCCTTATTCTTTTTTGTTTATAATAATTCCTTATTATAAAATCAAAAAACATTTAATAGTCGCATTAATGTAAAAAATGAAGAAATGAAACAATATAAAACAGAAAAAAACAATAAAGCGTCAGAATTGTGATGGCTGCTGTGATGAACTGTTACTGACTGATCAGAAGTGACCGGAATGATGCAGCAGAAACTGCGTTTGAACTCGGGTCACGCGAGGCAAAGACTGAGAACGCCAATCCTGGGTGCAGTGCTGCCACCTAGTGTCTCACTCGCACCCGTTTCCAGTATTTCTCTCATTTCGTTCAGATAGAACTGGTTATGCTGGGACTTCAGGACTTGGGTACTGATCTGGGAATTAATATAAACCGCTTGTTATATCGGGAAGTCAGAAATCGGGAGCTCAAATATTGGGTTATAGCTGAATATTTATTCAATTCATTTTTCTGAGCTTTTTACAAAACCCACTGCCTGGATGAAGGCAGGGATACATGTATTATGAAGCTTTTCCTGATTTTGATTTAGTGCTAAAGGTCATGTTGGGGTTATGAGCAAATGGAGTTATAAACACTCCTCCAGAGCCGCCTGTGCCGGTCAGCGAAGCTCGTGTTTAGAAGTCCTTTTCCGCAGTAGCGCTGCGGGCCGACTGGCCAACAGGGGGCGCTGCACACTCACCTAATGTGGAAGTTCTGAACATTGACGTTCCTGTAAGGCGCCGTCTTCCTCTGGCACCACAGCAGCAACCCCTCCTTGGCGGATGTTTCTGCGAAATGTGTTTATTTTGATGAGTTGGTGAAAATGAACACTAAATAATGGAAACTGACAATTCATTGCTGCAAAAACGACCCACTGGTCGTGCAGTTCTCTAAACATTTGAGTATTTCAGCACTTTTAACAACGAAGATGCTGAAAGTGAAAAAAGAAAAATTATAAATTAATGTTAGTTTATCTCGGAAAAGGCAGAAGGTACAATATACAGTACTGTGCAAAAGTGTTAGACATGCAACTTGAATGTGTGTTGGGAAGTTCAGGTAGATTCTTATCTACCACCAGGGAGGTTTCTGGTTGGTCCCAAATTCATTCTGCAGCCTGAGAATGACCTCAAACACCCAATGTCAGTCATACACAACTATGTTGAGCAAAAAGAAGGAATCTTGCAACAGATGCTATGGTCCCCACAGAGCCCTGATCTCAACATGATCAAGTCAGTCTGGGAGGCCATGCAGAAGAACTGTGGCCAGTTCCTCAAAATGTTTGGAAGAACCTACCAACCTCTACCTTAAACTGCATGCAAGTTGATGCTGTTTTAAAGGCAAAGGGTGGTCCCACCAAATATTGATCTGATTGAGGTTTTTTGGTCTCCTGCACTTTTTAGAAGGTTTATTGATTAATAAGTATTCATGGCATTATTTTTGGAACCATCCTTGCTTTATAGCATTTTTCCCACAGGTGCCTAAGACTTTTGCACAGTACTGTACATCATAAAAATATAAAATATCGGCTTAATGTTATATCCATGTTAATGAAGGAACCCAGGAAAATCTCTGCTCTGTGTGTGTGTGTGTGTGTGTGTGTGTGTGTGTGTACAGTGGCTCACCCTCAACAGAGATGTCCTGAATGGCAAAACGCAGAATGATGGTCCAGATCATCCCCAGGGTCATCTTCACATTGCCGTCCACAATTTCTACAACAGGATTCGCAGGAAGTCGGTGAGGAGGCCTGAAGTTCTCACACAGAAGCAGCAGTAAGAGAGACAGAGAGCGACACGCAACATGCCAGCGGGGAGACAAACATGCCACAAACATGGCAGCGAACTGGAGAGGCAGAAGTGATGTTACAGACAGGAACAGGGTGGGAACAAAGGGACACATGGGAGTAACTGGGAGACAAGCAGTGGACAGGGGTGTGTGTGTGTGTGTGTGTGTGAGACACGCTGTTAGCGATGGAGAGTCACCCTCAGCGCCGATGGACACCAGCTTGACCCCCTTGCTGGCGATGAAGTCCAGGGCCTTGTTCACATTGGCGATCTTGTGGAAGCGCATCTTGCCTTTGTCGGGCTTGGGCAGCCTCTCGCCTGCAGCCACACAGTGAAGTCACATGGTCACAACGCAGCGTGGCTCGGGAAGCCCCACCCACCAAGGTGCTCAGCGCAACGTGGCTTCGACACAAAGATGTTTTCAGTCTTTCCAAATGGAACTCCCGGTTCTGCTACTCATAGAGCCCCAGACCCCCTTTTTACACCAGCACCATTCGAGTGTCTGGCTTGTTGTCGAGAGCACAAAATAAACAAAAGCCGCTGTATTTACTGTAAGTATTTGTCCACCTGTCTGTTCAAACATTGGGCCAAAACAGAGCTTTGCAGCCTACAGTTGTGTATTGTCAACCTTCTCTTACACACTTTGTGCCAGACAGGCTGCTGGGGGGAACACAAAATACAGTAAGTGTGTGTGTGTGTGTGTGTGTGTGTGTGTGTGTGTGTGTGTGTGAGTGAGACAGAGAGTGTTGCAGTGATACAGCCAAGGGGGCTTTAAGGTGACTGCAGAGTTAATTTTCCAAAATACATAACAATGCCACCCTCCACTAGGAAGAAAGAAATTTCATTTTTTGCCTCAAATGTCCCTAAATAAACAAACCGTGGAAAATCAGAATCTAGGTGTTCAAATCTGTCTCATTCCGTCTGAAACAGGGTGTATTGGTCCCATTTGCCATTTCTGTGTCAGAACACACAGAACCTCAGTGAGGTCTTCCTCACCTGAGATGACCTCCAGAAGAAGCATGAGCTTGAGGCCATTCCTGAAGTCCTCCTCGATGTTCTCGATCTGTGTGCCGGCCTTCCTCAAGTGAGAGTTACACCAGGCGGTGAAGGTCTGCCGAGCAAACGGGCACAAACAAGGGCTTCATACAGTGACACCTTTCTGGTGCTTTCAGAAGGAGATGGAACTACAGTGATACAGAGCCTCACAGAACCAAACTGTTCACAGCTGTTCAGAGGGAGGTGGAACCACCTCAGTGGATAAAATTTAAAGCTCTTCTGTAGGGAAACACACCAATATGGTCCCTGATGCCTACATGGGAGCACAGGTTTACTGGGCTGCACAGATTTAATGGACTACACAGATTTACTAAGATGCACAGATTTACTGAGCTGCTGAGATTTACTGGGGTGCGCAGATTTACTGAGCTACACAGAAAAAAACTGCATCTACAGCAATACTGATGGAGAACAAAATTAAGGTGAAAACAAACCCTTGAAGGCAAATACGTGTGAGGACCCTGGCTGAGAGGTTTTTATGTGAAGTGAATCCCAGAACACAGGATGGTTTTTCCTGGACAGGTCAGTATTGAAGTGCAGGAGTGCAAGCAGTGACCTGTGCCAGGGTCAGTGGGGAGCTGCAGGGGGTGGATGGCCGGACTGAGGAATGCTCAGGCCACATGTAATTTGATGTAAGACTGGAAGGAGAGACTCTGCCACAGCAGGTGTCCTCCCCCTTCAAATGGATCCCCCGCCCCACCTGTCACACACGACCTAATTTAGACAGGGTCCCAATACAGAGCAACGGCTCACGGCTGGAGTATTGGGGGGGCTGGCAGAGCTGGGGGAGGTAAGGGAGTCTAAATCCGGCAGCGATGGACACCAGCGGACAGCTGAGCGGGCAGGATTCCTGTAGCGGTCAGTCACTGGGGGGGGCTCCACCACAGGTCACCTGCTCTGCGTCCGGCCTGCACTTCCTCCACACCTGCAGCCAGACGCCGCGAACGCTGCGGCTCTTCCTCCCTCACATCATCTGCTGCTCAGAGATTCCGCAGCTTAAACCCTTTTTAAAACGACTTTTTAAAAGATTAACAGTCGCTGTAGCAACAGTCAGTACAGCAGCCGAGCAGTAAAGACAAAAGCACAAAGGATGTCGTGTGGTCTGAGGCCACGGTTTTCATATGTGAAAGTTGAGATGTTAAAAAGGGTGTCACACAAAGACTAAAAAAAGTTTAAAAAGTTTATTTTGGTAAATTAATAAAGGATAAAGTATGGAGTGACATGATGCTGTACTGGCTGTTAGAACACTAGAGCATTAGAACATTAAATCACAATAATTTCATTAATATTTATTAGACTGCACTTCCTCCATTAAGTCCCGGACCCAGTGTTACTGTCACAGGTGGTGTGTTTGCTGTTAGTCCTGGGTTGTTGTCACTGTGTGTGTGTGTTATTAGCTCAGCCTTTCTGCCACACCATCCCCACTGTCCCCTGTGTCGGCCCTGTCCACCATGCTGGGAGTCCTAATAGACCCGATGAAGACGGACACCTGCATCGCCCTCGTTCAGTTCCAGCGTCTCAGATTTGGGAGAGAATCACAACTATCATCTACACACCATGGGGGGTGCTGTACGCCTCTGCTGTCCTGGAGGAGTGTGTCCACCATACGCTGGACAGCTGCGTGAGACCTTTTTCCCCTCTCCAGGTCAGCCGCAGGTGTGAGGTGCGAGGCCCAGGTGCGCAGCCTCTCACCCACAGCTGCTCTGGGATTATCGCCTTTCACCAGAGTCCCCTACTGTATTAATGGCCCGTCAGCCCCAGGGGGGCATCTAGTGCCCCACCTGTTCATTGGCGGGATGATTGTTCAGGGGGCAGAAATGTGCGGCTCGCAGCCGTCCCACCGCGACAAGGCAACATTTCCCGCTGGCAGCCCTCTCCCTCACGCTGTGCTGACACAACACCTGCCTTTACCCCCCCCCCACACACACACACACACACACACACACACACACAGAGCTAAGGTCACTGAAGTTTCCATTCTCCTGTCCTGGGGAGAATTCAATGTTACAAATTATCTTTTCTTTTGCTAATAAACTATTTTTTACTGCACATTTGTCAACGTACAAGACGGACTTTACTGAGAGCAACAGCCAGATGTTAAAGTTCTCAAATTGAGAGACTGTGACGGGTTCCTGCTCGGAGATCCAGTTGCCCGTGAGGCACCATCACCCGAGGACCGAGAGACATGCGAACAGGCGCCTCTCGCTCACCCACAGGCTGCTGGTCCTGAACGTCTTCAGGCTGCTGGAAGAAGCAGGGCTTTGGGATTCCTCCCTTCTTGGCTGTTCCATGTCTCTACAGGTGTTACCCCCCATCACCACAGTCATCGTCAGGTGTTTCTCTTGTATTATGATCAGCCTCTCATGCTGCCTTTTGGGCAACATTGGAGGCAGTAAAATAACTTAATTGGAATTACACTTACAGAACAGGAGGTTCTGGCTCCTCTCCACACCAAAACACCTCATGCTGTATCTTCCATATTGGAATTAAAAACATTTAGAACGGTGGCCTGTGTTCACTAGTGTATAAGCTGGTCCACAGACCTGAGAACGTGAGGTCAGGAGGGTCACTGGGACAATTTCGTGGTGAATATAAGAATATTACAAAGATCAAGAGAAGCCATCGAGTTTTGAAGGAAAACGATTATCCATCAATAATATACGTGTGTGTGTGTGTGTGTATGTGTATGTGTGTGTGTATTGGTGGGAGGGGGTCAGACCAGCCTTTGCCTTATGGAACTGGCAGTAAAGTTGCAGGACCCACAGCTGTATTCCAGCATCCCTGTACAGAGCAGGTACCACATCAGGGCTGAATCCCCACAACACACGCATTTTCCCACAATTCCCTGCATCTCAACCCACCACCTCACGCAGGGCCCATAACTAAATATTTAGAACTGGTCAAGTTGCACTTTTGTACTGGTCCAGATTGTGATTTAAGGAGGTTTCAGTATGTAAGAAAAGGCTTTATGAGGATAAGGCAAAACCCTAAAGACTTAAGTCCACATGAAGGAGCCATTAAATGTGTTTGGTTACTGAAATCAGATCAACTGGCACTTTTCTCAAAAGACAGATGTTTAGACACGATGGGGACTGAATGTCTGAGCCCTTGCAGTCCTAATGGCTCAAGTCTGAAGTTCCAGATACAGTTGAGATTAAGGCAAGTGGAGCGACAAAATTAAAAGGTGGGGAAAAAAGTTAAAATGGAGGAGTCAGCGGTGGCCAGAGTGACAGGTGACAAATTCTGCTCACGTGGCCAGTTTTCCCAAACCTCTCCAGGAATCTGAGAAACAATAAAGGCAGAAGCGTGTGGTCCAGTCATGTGTTAAACTCCCTTTTGACCACCAGGCCTCAGTGGCCCTTTGTTGGGCACCTAAAGGGGGCTTTGCAGCTACTCACAGAGACACCAGTCGGGATTCGGGGCTCTCTGGGAATCTGGCCGCATTCACACCCTATTTTTACCACACGGAGAGGTGTCAATTCCTACAGGAGGGTGGCAAGAGACTGTTTCACACACAGCAGTCATCTGATGGGTCCTGGGGGTCTGTGTTCACCTTCACAGGTGAGGAGCCATGTAGCTACACAGCTGGAGTCAACGTCAGAAGCTCTGCGGCGGTGGAGAGGCCACTAAATAAACTTCACAGTTTTAACTGTACAAATCACATACGGGTAGAAATTATATCAAAGAAAGTTATTGGAAACGTACAGCTGTTGATGAAAGTCACACGTGCCGTTTGATTTCTATGCAATAATGATATTGTTTATTAGCTTAGCACACCGGATTCATACAGATATAAAAATCCCTGTTGAGATCGGTGCCGTAAACCCTGGAGTTCGGCTTTTTCTGTTATTTTTTGAGTATTTTTTGAAATTCTTTACGTAATCAGCTCCAGTTCTGAGGATGTTGCCCGGCTGAAGGGACAGAAAAAAAACACATCGCCACTGAGTTTGGGGTAGAAAAATGGATTTAAAAAAGGTGCGGAGGATTTATGGTGGCTCAGCTGGGGTATTTTAGGAGCTGCCGGTTCGATTTCAGTCTTAGACAAGAAGAAGCTCCTTCTCTGCGCTCCTTGCTGGGGGTCCAGACCTGTGACACACTGTGACCCTGCACACCCCCTCCCTCTGCCCCACTGCTTCCCAGTGGACTGTTGTTTGTCACCCACCCTGGTGTTATGACCTGACTGCCTTGATCTATGAGTGACACCATGCGGACGCCGTGTATCTTCAGGACCCCCTGCGGGGGTGGGGGGTGGGGGGTAGAGTATTGTTCTCTGCTGCCTGTGTTCTGATCATCCGCATCAGGTCCTCCCAGATCAAGGACCACAGTGCCGCCTTCTGCAGCGGGGAGAACTACGCCACACGGGGAAGAAACAGATGCTGTTCACCGCGGAAACTTCCAAAAGTCTTCCACATGTGTTAGAGTCCCTTCATCACGCTGCCAGTGCCAGGACACTGCCAGCCCCTCCACGCACCACCTAACCATGTACCAGTTAAGGGCTTCAAATACCTGCAGGACCTCCCATCTTGACAGCCGCCCACAGCTTCCATCCCCTCTGCGGCCTCCCAGCTCCCTGCCTCCCACACTGCAGTTTATAGACGCAGCCCTACATGGACACGGCTTCTGGAATAGCAACTGCCATTTGATCAGGCGTTAGTCACCCCCCCCCATCACCCTCTTTCCTCTGTCCACGCCCCCCCCCCTTTTCTCCACACCCTCCGCAGCCTTGCTGCACAATCTTATCCTCATCCTGCACCGTCTTTCTGAACCCCACCTAAAGTCTAAACTTCCCTTTTGTTCCATTTCTTCAGTGAAAACTGACTGAACATCGGTCCTCCATTTTTCCTGGTGTACATCTTACTGTCCTCCGTGAGGGACACAGGAGAGCCGTGGTGCAAGTTGACGGTGCCACCCGTGCTTCTCATGCACGTGCTCACATTTTCTCCACCCGTCCGTGTGCTAAAGAAGATTTTTCTTCCAAGTTGTTTAAAAATTGATCAAATATAGAGTCCAAATTACTATTAATAATTATATTATTAATGAATTATTAATAAAAATTGTAATCACTTTTTATGAAAACATAACCGTAGTATTTGTTATTAATTACCCTATTTAGGTATGTGTGTATGTATGCGTTTGTTTGTTTGTTTGTTTGTTTGTTATTTTTTTCAAATCCCTGATCATGTCCCCCGGTCTCAGTGAAATCCCACAAACAGCTGTTTTGTTTCCAGGACTCACTACAAAGGCACTCGTGGTCTTTATCAGCTTTGACTCGGGGCGTGAAGCTGCCATCAGGGACGTCCAGCTGGACTCGGCCTCCGCCGCTGCACACTAGTAAACACGCTTTACACTTAAATTACATGTACGGCTACACAGTTTCCACAGCCTTCCTGGCCTAAAAATAAAGCAGTTATAGTAGCAGTTCATCCTTCAGTTGTCTCACATCTAGAGGGTCTGCGGGGGGTACAATTACACTACACTGCAGATTATAAATAAACACATTTGCTATTGACTTTCACTCACATTGTCTTTATGATAATTTACAGCTCTTGCCTTGTTGCTTTATGTAACTGAAAAAGGAGAAGGGTTTTCTTCAGCTTAAAGCCCATTTTAAATTAAATTTGACTAAATGTAAAGGAAGATCCATCCATCCATCCTTAACCGCTTTATCCTGGTCAGGGTCACGGTGGCCAGGAGCCTTTCCCAGACTCCCTGGTCGGGATGCCAGTCTGTACGTCTTTCTATGTTCTTGTGTGTCTTTGTGCCTCTAAGGTGCAATTTCTCAAAACATACTGTGTGCAGGTCAATTGTTTCTGAGTTCAAATACCTGCACAAAAGCTCCTGACCATGGGTTCCCCAGTGGGACAAGTGGTTAATGAAAATGGACAGATAGATGGATAAATGCACAAAGAAGCACAGAATCGTCAGATTTTTCTCCTTAAACAGAGCAGCGGTCTGGCACGTTGTGGCCGTGGCTGAAATGGAAAGTAAGGGCTCAAGGAGGACAGCGTGTGTGACCGCATACAGTGCCAGGGGCCAAGGGAGGGCATCACTCTTTCTCGCCAACCTACACCTCAGGCTGAAGTTACAGCTTCAGTTCAAGGTCAGAACAGAGGGAACGGCTGGTGAGCGAAACCCCCCCTGGGATGAAGACACCATCACCAGCAACACGCGAGGCCTGGTCATCGCTCACTGTTACACATAAGAGGAGAAGAGGAACTCGTGGTGCAAACGGAATACGATCTGGGGAAAGGTCACTAAAAAAAAGGAGGGGGAAGAGAAATCACAAAGGTCATGCGTGTTGCAGATGGGCCAACATCACACTAACCTCTCGCCCCCCGGTTCCAGTTGGACGCCATGGTTGCCATGAGCCATAGTAGCTGTAAATGTTCACTACAGATATAAGGTGCTATTTCTGGAAAGAAGACATTAAACACCTACACTGCAAAAATTCATCTAACACTTTTAAAGAACTTATTAAGTTTAATAAGAGTTATTTTAATGTAATATGACTGAATATCACACATATAATCAATAGCTTAATTTAAATTGTTTAATACGTAACAAGAGGATTGGATTTAATATGTCTGGAGGACTGACTTTACAGTTGAGTCTCTGAAAACGGTTTAAAAACAGCCAACATGTTTGCCTTATATGACTCCCTACATGGCATACAGATGGAAAAAAAATCAAATTCTTATCAAAGTAATAACGTAAAAAGCTTTTCACTGTATATCATAAGTGGTATTTGGAGCAACTTAAAAAATATATACAGTCACACCCTGGTTTCCATGCTCCCTATTTACACCCTCCTGATTGAATGGCTTTTTAATATTAAAAATTTGGTTGAAGTTCTGAGCTCCTCCTTTACATTCTGAAAACCTGATGCAACATTTTCCAGCTGAACTGTGTCATTAAACGCGACATGGGCGAAACCCATCATAACGCCCGAACCTCAAGCGGAGAAACGCTGAGACTGAGTGAGGGGGATCTGCTGCTGCTTTGTGCCTCTGTCCGCGTTGCTAAGCTTCCACTGCTGTATGAGAGCGAGAGTGAGACTAATGATGGTTTTTTTAGTTATGTCAGAGTTTTACAGCGTTTTAGTCATTTTCGGGAAAATTGGCTGGGTTTTTTAAGGGTAGGAGTTTAGAAACAATAATATTTTTTCCCAGGATCAGATTGGAAATGGTTATGACTCTACATCATGTACACACAAATGTGACAACTTTTTCTATTTAAACCTGCACCCTTATATTGATATAAATGCGCATCGTTATTTGATACACCAATCTGAGAGGGGTGGAGACCAACACGGACCTCCTGGGAAGTGCTGGCTGCACCTTTGCTGAGTGACGTAACGCACTATTTCCCAGATGCCATCTGTGGCCCAGCAAGCGCCGCTGTGAATGGGCAGCGAGAGAGAAGGCCAACCAGCCCACTGGAGGACCGTGGGCTCAGGTCCTCCACAACATTTAGACTTAATCTCCTCCTAATTGGTGTCATTAGCTGGAAGTGGACCACAGGGTACATTTAAATCCAAAGTTTACCGCAGTCTCCTATATTAGACGGCCCAGCATGTCAGGATTCTGTGAAATGCTGCCTCTGGATTATGATTTATTCAGTGCCACTTGAAACTGACATCAGATGTGCAGGTGTGACTTGAGGAAGAACTCGCTTTCGTATTTTCTTCTAAGTTTAGAGTGAAGCGCCGATCTCCGTGTCTTTGATAAGAAACCATCGATGGTCTTCTGTAATCTTCTGGCCTCACGTCTGCACTGACAGGCTGCAGTGTTATGATTCATACGCTCCTACTTATTGGATCTGCTGCTTTTAGCAAATCACTGAATGTAATGAGATCAATACCCTTATAAACATGAGCTCATGGGCTGTACAGTGTGACAGCAGCTGCTTTATCGCTGCGGCTCCGAGCCGCGATGCCAGGAGGTTTCCTCAGGACGGCTGGAGGACAGGTGCAGCATGACTTGATACCCCATTTGCCACAAATGGGGAAGCATCTATACTTACTGAATGACATCAACTCCTTAAGCTACTGTTTATGTGCGTGTGAAGAGAGCGCAGGGCGGAACCGCAGATCACGGACAAACAGGGCTGCAGGATGCGCTAAACACGCAACACGGACAACCGAGCGCCACACTGACGCTCAGGTGCGAAGGAGAGCAGGTGTGAGGGCCGCCGTGAGTGACGGGTGAGCAGAGCTGGAAGACATGGGCTTCTGAGAGCCTTGGGAATATTTTTAGGGCACAAGGCTATTTAGAGGTTTGAAGCCCATCATGCACTGACATCTACTCTCTCACACACATACACACAAACACACTGCCACCATCTGCTGCAGCTCCTCACTGCTGTCGACTCCCTAAAAGAGCCCGTATTGGTAGGAGGTTCACCAGGCCTCCATTGCCACTTGTCCCTCTCATCTGGGCACCCTCATTCAGCATGGTTCTTCATGGACTCAACTAAGCAGGTTCTTGTGCTGACCACATTTTACACAGTTCATGAACACGGTTCATCGTTTCTGCTAAGCTGGTCACTAGTTTCGTTTGAAGCCAAAGTTTAACTATGTTGCACACCAGGTAGATCGATAAATAGACTGACTGACGGATAGATAGATGGGAAGATAGATGGGTAGATAGATGGGTAGATAGATGGGAAGATAGATGGGAAGATAGATGGGAAGATAGATGGGAAGAAAGATGGATCGACTGCAGAATAAAGGTTTAGTGGAAAAGCTCATGCAGGAACATACTCCTAGTACTACCTGGAACAGCTCGTGCAGTGTGTGTGCCGCTCGGTTCACNAAGATAGATGGGAAGATAGATGGTTAGAAAGATGGATCGACTGCAGAATAAAGGTTTAGTGGAAAAGCTCATGCAGGAACATACTCCTAGTACTACCTGGAACAGCTCGTGCAGTGTGTGTGCCGCTCGGTTCACTGGCACCACTGTGTAGTTGTGTTGTGTTGCTGCTGTGTACCTTCCTCTGCTGTTTCTCCCAGGCGGGGTCCAGCAGCAGGTCACGGTCCCAGTCATCCTCCTGGGTCATGTACTCCTCCGAGGTGGTCGTCACATAGGTGGTTGTGTACTGCACTTGAGTCTCCACTGCGGTCATGGTCTCGCCTCCTTTGGGATTCTAATGTCCCCTTGAAAATATGTAATTATTATTTTTTTGGCGCAAAAATAAAAACAAAAAAGGCACTGATTGAGAGGGTCTCTCAGTAGGACATAGAAGAGCAGAGTGGTGAAGGCTGAGCCCCTGGGCGCTGCTCCGCTCGCTCGACAGTGACAGTGAAGCCCCGGCTCCGCTGTTTCCACCGGCCCAAGTGCCCCCCGGCCGGGCCACTTTTCCTGCGCTGGGGGCAACACGTGACAGCAACCCCCCCCCCACCAAAAAAAGCGCTTGGGTTGGACTTGCCGCTCGAGGTGTCTGGTTCCACCTAAAAAAGGGAGGGACAAACTGCTCCTTCTGTCACACTTGCTGAGAAACTTCTCTTCATGTGTGTTGTAAGTGTTTGCCGCCCAGATTTCTTCGCGATCTTTATGTTGTGACTTTCCTCGCTACTTAAACACAAACTTTTTGGTTTTCTGTTCTTGACAGGAGAAAGCAAAGAATTCTGCCAGATTAATCTGGTGTTACTGATAATTTTAGCTGTTCTTATTGTAATTTATGGTGTAATTTAGATGAGGTCATTTCATATGTGATTCAGAATATAATAAGAAAGCAGAGATTTGTGGCGCTGACATTCTGAGGAGGCCTCCGAGAAGTGTATTAAAGAGCAGCTCTTTGACGCCTACAGAGAGAGAAGACATAAGAACACGAGGGATGGATTATTTGTACAATTCTTTACGGAGTGACCATCCATCCAACTGTTATCAGTAACTGCAGGGTCTCAGGGGTCTGGAACCAATCCTGGATACACCGGGGGAACCGCACTGTACGTTGAGCTCACCTCTGGGCAATTTCACGCGCAAACACACTCACTAGAGACAATTCAGTCAGGAGGTCTCCTGAAACACACGTCTCTGGACTGTGACCACAGGGAGAACCTGGCACCTCTGCACAGGGACAGGTGGATTTGAAGCCAGAAGCTGTGAGGAGCAGGGCCCCCCTGTTTGAGACTCACAAACAGGCCCCGTCATGCTGTCAGTTTCATACAACTGAAGCTCTGAGCGAAACAGTCCAGTCGTTCTCCCTTCTCACCACCATAGGATCCTCTAAATCTGCGCTGAACTCCACTTTAATTGACACTACTGACGTTTATAGCCTTTACGTTACAACCAGTGTTCTTCCACCGCGGTCTTGTAATGTACACCTCCAACCCCCGCTGACAAGACCCCACATAACTCATTCATTCATTCCACTTTTATGGTTTCCAGATTCAGTCATTTAGTAGTAAAGACCCGCTGGCTGCAGTCATGATGTGGTTACATGCTTCCAAGTACCAGTAAAAAGTAAAATCTACTTGTCCCAGGTCTTATTCTGAGATCCCTGTAGTCACACAGTATCCCACTGCTGCGACAGGAGAAACAGTTGACCACTTCTGCCCCCTTCTGGACCGCAGGGGTATTACAGACATAACCAAAGTAGGTCCTGCAATTTGTTCCAGATTTACTCCTTCTAGGTGTTTCAGCCACGTGTAAATCAGGAAATAATTCTTCAAATGTTCTTCAGTTCTTCTATTTAAAATCACAATCATCTGTTTCATTATTCAGAAAAATTACTGAAATATCCCACAGTTCAACATATAATTTATTACACATGTAATATGTGGAAGTATCTGTTGTTCACTGTCAATATTTTCTGGGTGTTCTAACCATTCTTTTGTGTTTTGGGGGGGTTTGTCGGCCTGTTGCGTTGTATTTCTGTAGTTCTACTCGTGTTTTATGCAAACAAACCGACAAACAAATAAAGCATCAGTGCAAAGTCACCTTAACCAGCTGGTTTCGATAATAACAACCTGTGTTATTTTTTGCATCTTAATATATTTCTAGAAAAATGATTCTTTTCTATTCTTGGTGAAAAAAATGCATTTTACACCTACTTGTGTATATTTGTAAAGAAAGAAATAGTTTTATTTTCACAAAAGCACACGTGTCAGTTATTGTTTCTGCCGTTACATTATTGTGACGGTGAGGAACGGAAATATCAGCATCAACAAATGTCAACAAATATCCACAAAGGGATGGAATGTCTACGTTAATTTTGGGACAAACATATTTGACACATTAAGTAACTTACAAAGACTCATTTGAAGTATCTGGCAGGATGGCTTCTTCAAAGCTTCAAAGGCTAATTCAGCAGATTCTAATTTCTTTAAAAAACACACACATTAGGTCACCTTTTGCATGGAAAAGCCCGAGTTGTGACACTTCAGTAGCCTTCCTACCGGGGGATGCTGGCATTCAGGCTCATCATCCAGGGATCTTTTCCTGGACTGGAATGGGATCCAAGAAAAGACACGACTGAGACAAACTGCAGCAGAAACCAGTGGCGTACCTGAGGTGTTTGCCGCCCCCTCAACCCCCAACCCCCCAACCCCCCACTGTGCTACAAAATTACTGTTGCGGTGTGAGATGAGAGCATTTAAACACCTGAACCTGTTTATCTCACCTGTCCGACTGCAGTTTTCAGCATGGGAGTAAATGGAAGACAAGCAGGGACGTGTGTGTGTGTGTGTGTGTGTGTGTGTGTGTGTGTGTGTGTGTGTTAGTTACTTTGCTCTGCAGTATAAATGGTCGAAAGGTCCATATATGACAGAACAGCTCATCCCATTAATGAATGAAAATACAAGATTAAAGAATCAAATGATAATATTTATCACAGCTATAAGCTGTTGGCTTTATTACTGTCATGTCCTATATTACCTCTTCTTTTGCCATTTTAATTCATTTTAATTATTTTTTGTTGGTGACGCAGCGACTAGTGCTGCCGCCGCTCAGCACCCGGCAGGCCGGCTTTAAAATTGGGCTAAACTGGGCTGCCGCCGAGGGCCCCGAAATTTATCAAAATAAATACGTTTATTTTGCTATTTTTTATTTTTATTATTTTATTATTACTATGTATTGTTTTTCCATCATTTCCGACACCGCGAGGCGCCGTTAATTTTAAAGCAAGTCCACAAATTGCTGGAAAAAGTGCTGGACGCTCGCTGTCACGTGCCACTGAATGAACCCTTTTAATTTGTTCAGTTATACGTCTGTCATACTTAGTTATGTACGCTGGTTGGTTTAAGCTTCTGTCAGTGGGCGGGGCAAACGAGTAACTCGTGTACGCGTGTGCGCGCGCCCCTGTTCTGGCTCGTGGCTGTTTGCGCTCCGTGAGGAAATACGGCCTTTTACAGTGTGACAGTTATACGTGAGATGATAAATTCCACGCGGATTAAAAACCTGCGTGTTGCTCACGGTGTGACGCGGAAAACAGTAAAACATCGCCCATGCTCACTTTGCTCACGGCGATTTTGTGAACCTGGTGCGGTTATGAGTCGGTTTGAGAAGTGTTGCACGTGCAGGAAACGTCATTTTGCGTCTGTGTGCAAACAGAAGCGCAGAGCAGCTGCGCAACGTGCTCTTCGAGTCCCCGTGTTTTGTTCGTGTCCCTGTGTAGTTATACACCCACATTCTTTCTCGCAAATACATGACGTTTTTTGGATTTTAAGCTCTGACAATCTGCCGCGGATCACTCGCTGTTCTTATGTTGTGCTGCAGTTATTGGTTTTCTCGTTTCATTGTCTCTTTCTTCCCACGTAGCGGCATTCTCACGTCTGTTCATGTATGGCACATGTGTACAGGGTACTGGTTTTTGAGGTTAGACCAGTTGTGGTGTATGGTGGTGTGGGCAGGCCCCCCTGTGTAGATCCACCCCCCACCTCAGCTGCTCAGATGTGGGTCTGAATCCAGCTCAGTCTGGTGTGGACTGTGAACGTTCGCTCTTGTCTGTGGGTGTTCTCCCACAGTCCAAAGACATGTTTCAGGTTAACTGGTGAGTCTAAATGGCTGTGTGTGTGTGTGTGTGTGTGTGGCCCTCTCATGATGGACTGGCTTCCTATCTAGTGTGTAGTTTCATAGCCTAGAGCCCAGTGATTCCCAGATAGGCCCTGGACTGCCCTGGCACTGAAAATGAATCCATTTTTTTCTAAAGTAATTATTCTACCTCCTCTGTGGGAATTTGCCTAAATTTGACAGATAATTAATCCCATCGTGTGAGGAATGGGTGTGTGTAACATTTGGACAAGCTGCCGGTTTTGTAAAGCGTTGGTAGCTTCTCAGCATATACGACACGGCCGTTTAAAGGTTAATCAATTGCAGCCTTTATCCAGAGTAAGAAAGGAAGATCAGTAATAATAATAATAGTCATAATGATAATAATAATAATGAGGGCATCTCTGAGTCCTTGACCGTTTCATCTGCAGCTATAAACCGGATCTGTTCAAACTGGGATTAGAGGCCGCTGCTATGTGTCCCGTCGGCTCTAAGCTGATCGTGGCGGGGATTTGTACACAGGCCCAGAGACCACACGGGGGGTCTGTGGCATGAAGCAGAGAGGCCACATGAGCACAGTTGGGGGGAGAAGCCAGTTGGTGAAACTGTCCACAGATCATGAAGGGACGGGAGACGGCGGCTTCAATATTGATGCACAGACAGAAGGTGGTTCCCGCAGTAGCTTGGGGTTCTGCCTTCTGTCGTGCAGAAGGAATGGTTTTCAATTTTTCTTATTGGGTTTTCATTAAAGCATCGCTGGCGCGTAAATGTGGACAACGGCAGAGTAATTCAGGTCATTCGGACTCGACTTTTTGTGCACAGCCTGATCCGACCCAAGGCAAAAATGACATTAATAGAACGAAATGGTTTTGTTCTGAAAGTCAGAGAGACAGACACCATGTTGCTGGAGACCTGAGTGACACTGCTGTCCAGTTGACTGACAACTACTGTTCAGAAGTGGCCACTATGTGTGTGTGTTTGTATCACTGATGCATCAGTGACCACAAATATGAAACATTTTCCAGAGTGGTGTGTGTGACACAGGGGGCTGGCGAACAGCAACCGCTTATCTACTTTTTGTAAATTTTCTGCACACACTCATGCCTGGTGGTGTGAAAGTCTTTTTCTTTTCCTGTTTTTCATCCTCACCAGCCTGCTGGTAACAGTAGTTCTGTCGTTTCCACAGTGAATCAGCTCTGCTCAGCACCTCGCTCCCTGCCAAGGAGCGACCGCGGTCCCTCAGCTTGATGTCTTCGCCGAGGCTCTTTCTCTCTTGCCCAGATGATGCAGAGCAGCTCGGTGAGATGCGACCCTCCGCTTTCCAGCAGCTGCTCCCCCAGCTCCCGACGGACGTGTGACACTCGCTTGTGGAGCGGCGTCTCCGTCCGTCCCTCCCCTGGAGGAATAATTTGTTTGTTTTCAGTAAACAACATGATCCAGACGTTAATTGGTTAAGCCACATGGGAGACCTTGTGCAAAATTAATTTTGTGCTAATTTACTGCACTTGTTTGCTGTATATTTCTGCAGACTTTTCCTAAAAAAAATCCTCGACCAAAAGGAAAGCAGCTTTCAGCCCTGATCGCTCAATGGGCAGAGCTGGTCTTCTGACAGTGAGGGTCTGGCATCTCAGCTCTGGATATTGAATATGCAGGTATGGCCATATGTATATAGTCCTTTCTGAGAAGACTTCAGAGAAGGTACTAGAAAAAAGCCAGTGCACTGAGATTAATGGCTGACATCTACCAATAAGCACTAAACCCACCTTACAGAAAATGTGAAAATATCACATTTCTAGAAAACACAGTTGACTGTGATTTATTGGATTTCTCCCTGTCAGTCACAAGTGCCCCACAAATGATTTTGCTCAGATATTTAATCTCGTTTTGTCTGAAATCTCTGTGGAATATTATCCCCAGAATGTCACAGCTGTGCTGCGGTGAAGCGTCTCTCAGTCTAACAATAGATAAGCTGCTCCCATCCTACAGGGTTCATGTGACCCCCTCACTGCAGCTTAGATCTCTGCTCTCACATGAGAGATGGCCTCATAGTACAGTGTTCTTGCATGTCTATGAAATATATTCATTATCTTGTCTGTCTTATATATTACATATAACATCTAATTTATGGCAGCAAGGTTGTTTGGACGTAGGTTCCAAATCCAGCTGAGGTTTGCATTTTCTTCCCATGTTTAGGTTAGCTGCCTCCAGATGCTCTGGTTTCCTCCCACAGTCCATGGATTTCAGGTGAACTGGATTCAGGTAAATTACCCATGCATCCTCCAGTTTTGGGGACAGACAACAGGGGCTGGATCCCTTCCCACTTTGTAACAACACAGCTGAGTCGATACTTTACAGAAAGACAAACTGGCTGCATCCACTAAGGGGGCAGAGAAGACTGGAAGTCCGTCTTGAAGGAGGCCAGAGTTCTTAAAGGACTGTAGTGCCATGGAGATAGTTAACTGGTAACAAAGTTAGTATCTGATTATTTTAGAATTTATCTGTTAAGTTTAATCTGTTAAATTAAGTTGCCCTCCACCTTAACGTTGCCCTTTTATCGGTTTGTCCCCTACTGTGTAAATAAAGCAGCTCACATGCGCACCTCAACAAAAAAAGGAAACGTAAAGTTCTGTTTAGGGGAAGTTAAGCAAACTTTGCTATGTGATTCAGAAAGAATTGAACTCATTCATACATTTATTACTCAGCAACTAAACATTCCATGAGCATTTAAAGCAACTTGTATAGTAAATGAGTTTTTTAATTTTACAAATGCCCAATATAGTACGTATTCATGCGATAGTTACTGAGTAATAAATTTATGAAAGTGTTCCGTTCTTTTTGAATCACCCTGTATAGCCATGCGCACTAAGTTCCCTTTTTGCTTTAAACTGTGTATATGGGACAGATATTTTCCTGCAGCATCTCAGCTTGTGCCAGTTTTGCAGCCAGTTTATTGAAAGGACTTGAGCTGGAGGAACATTTCCAGCCTTGAGATGAGAGAAGACGACGCTGGTTGAATTTCTGCGCTGGAACGTCGTGGATTGTGTTGGCTTTTTGCTGCAGGACGGAAAGGCAGCTTTCAAAGTTGTCATCTCTATCCAGAGTTTGTTTTATCACTATTTGAACTTTTTTCTCTTAGACCGCGTGTTCACAGCTCACACGTGTGGGCGACACGTGAACAAACTGCATTGCACATTGATCTTCGCTTCCGTCAAAAATGGCCGTACCGTGCGGCGCCGCTTCCCAGACATCGCCTGCTTTCTCACACACTCCCTCGGTTCGGTCGTCCACAGCCGGGCACACGCTGTCTCGCTGTTGCAGATGAATTTCGACGACTGTCGCTGGCGAAGAGCGAAAGTGTTAAGTAGCCCCTGACTGCTGAATTAATGTCTTCCGACCACCTTCCAATGTCCCAACACATTTTTTATCTTTCTTTCCTTTTTTTTAAACGTTTTTTTGCTGCGGTTCCTACAGTGCTAGACGAGATGTGCTATGATTCATCTAGGGACTCTGAAACTTTCCAGGAGGCTCCCAGCAACAGTACAAAGAGAGGCTGCTTCCCCTACTGCTACATCATGAAAGAGACAATGCAGAGGGATATTTCAGTCATCTGAGCTGCCAGATTTTTAATAAAGGGGACAAACATTATTGTTACAAGTACAGGTAGCAGTTTATGGCCTTAAATTATGTTTTTTAAGCCAGAGATACATATACTTCTGAAGGCCTTCTGATGCCTTAACCACAAGCCTGCAGGGGAAAAATAGACAATGACTTAGTGGAAAAGGGACACGAGTCCCAAACAGTCTTTACGTTTACATTGATTTGACAGAAAGACATACAGTCGGTCTTTGCCGAGCAAACAACTGATGGAAGCCTGATAGAAAGTTCAACGTTTGCCCGATTGCAAATGTTTGAGATGTTTCCCACCCACAGCATTTGTCTCACCTGGGTGACAAAATCTTTACAGTTGAAAATATTTATGCAGGAAATATTTCACTGTTTCACACTTCTCTACCAGTACAGGGAGGTTCAAACAGAATTGAATACCTACATTTGCTGCAAAAGTGACCTAAGTTACAGAAGTATGTAAAACAATCAAGTGCCAAAATTAAGAACAACTCTAGAGTGACTCTAAAAATTGGTTTAGACTACATGTTTGCATGATATATAGTATATGGAAGTGTTTGATTCTTTTTGAGTCACCCTGAAATGCTTTACTGAGAAGATGAAAAAAAGGAAAACACTGCAGTAACCATAACAGGTGAATTTTCCCCTGTTTTATCACATTGGCAATTTTTTATAATAAAAAATGCAAGTTTATCCAGACTGAAATATATGTCCCCCACTGACGGGCTGCACAGAACAAAGAGTTGTTGTAAATGGAAACAAAAACGGTGACATTTGCTCCCAGCCTGTGACCCCCGACTGAGCGCAGAGCTGCAGAAAGCAGTGAAATGTCTTCCTTTCTCTGCAATATTGTTCATTATTCCTCCTTTATACGGCCTCAGCGACACTTGTCTTCTTCAACGTGTATGGAAAAAAAGCCTTTTTTCGACCACATGGACGTAATTACGTTTCAAGAAAGTTTTACATCAATGCATTAGGGCATCACTGGAGGAAGAATGAGGGAACAGGGAGGCTGCAAGACGTCTCTGTAAAAGGAGAATCAAGGTAACAACATCCTCGAAACTTTATCCCACGCGAGACATTTCAGCCACTTCATAGTTGCTTGATGGCCGGGATCACGAGTTCGTGACAGTCCGCTGCCCCTGCCCCTGTGCACCCCCTAGGGTGGGGAAACAGCCATGCCCTGTGTAAGAGGAGGCTGCACACAAAGAGGTGGGATATTTGATCCGGGCCACACAAAGGCCTCCGCAGGCTGAGATTGTAACCCAAGTTTGGTGGCGGCTTGAGTTTGACGACAGGAAAGTAGTGATGGGGGGGAGCTGATGATCACCAGCCCGCTTTTCACCGACATGAATAATTCAGCTGCAACCCGGACCAAGCAGTTAGAGTATCAGAGCTGCTCGAAAGCATAGGGTTGTTTTCAATGGCTCAGGTGCCTGTATGCAGAAGACAAGTGTTCCTCAAAAGTCGTGTTAAACCACAGACAGCTTTTAACACAAAGTTAATGCCTTGTCTGAACAGCTAGCAGGTAGCGCAGCATCTGGGCAGCCGGATCTGTTAGGAAGGGTTTCGGGTTCGAGACCTCGAATGACAGCATATATGCCAATGGCCTCCATTCCTTTCACTATCTGGTGACAGCTTGCGCCTCATTGTCAACTTGGGGGGGTGGTGACAGTGCTATAAAATAAGAGCAGGTCTTGCCAGGTTGGCTGACATCTCACCGTCACCTTCTTGAACCAGTTGGACCAAGCTGGTGCTGTTATGTTTCTGTCGTGCGCAAAACCCCCCATCGGACCTGTTTCTCCTCAACATCATACATGTAAACGTGGCCTTTAACCCTGTTACCACGATACACATAATCATCATTAAGCATTTACTGAGTGTAAAAGCTTCTTCCCCCGTCGAGTAAGGTTCATCTTTATACAGACAAAAGCTGAATTATAAATAATATTTGCATTTCTTTGTGAACAGGAAAGCAGACTCGTATTTTGATGTATTTAATGCAGCGGCATCCAAATAATTTCCTCATTTGAACTATTTCATTGCTTTTGCTGTAGATTGTAGTGCGACAAACAGCCCCGATTTCCTTCTGACGGTGTCTGACTTAAGTGTTGAACTTGAATACTGCTGAGCATCTTTGTACAGTTACAGCCCAGCTTCAGCTTCCAGGCCTGTATGGGAGGAGGACGCGTCCAGATGTGACCAAAGTCCAGAAAGTCAGAAGCATTATTGTAGTACCATGGTGACACTAGTGTAATATGTAAAGAAGGTGTAATGTGGGCAATAAAATGAATTAAATTCAGTCGTGTAACAAACATACAGACATACAGCGCAGTGGTTTATATCCAGAAAGCAGCGAATAAGGTGGTGCTACGACCAGATCAGAACGCAGCTACAGGAGATCTCGGGGCATCTGCGTTATTTTGTGCATAAATTATTTTCTCCAAACATTAGTGAAGTGTTTATATTTTCCCATATATTATGCTCATGTTGCTGTTTATTATTGATGAAAGGAAATGTCTGTTTTTAGTAAGAATGTTATTATTTATCTCCATTTTGATGGGTTTTGGTGCTACCCGAGCAAACGGTAAATTTTCCCCATTAAAATTAATTGTAATTATGTCTCTGATTTATGACATTTCAGCCGAGAGACCTGATTTTGAGGAACACGTTACACTCCTACGTGGAGGGAGGGGGTTCTGTATTGTCATTTTTTTCTGCTGCAGGACAGGTTGGTTTCACAGTACAGGACTGAACACATTTGATGGGGTCTTTTTTGTTGCTTGTCATCCTTCACGTTTGACGAACGACACTTGGTTGAAACCCGCCGTCGATTTATGGAACGACGCTCCTGTCCTGTGCGGAGTCCTGCCACTGCAGGGGGTCTGAATACAGGACAAGGCCTAAAACACTGGAGAATGTTGCCTCAGTCTGTTATCAAGCATCTCTACCTGATAATGAGGTAATAAAATTATATTCTTATTCCTCATACCTGCAGTGCTGGCAGACTTACTCTTCTTCTTGTTCTGGAACATTCTGTATTGGAAGATATTATATTGTATTTTTCAGCTGCTGTATAATGTGGTCTTGACACCTTAGATCAGTTTACCATACTGTACTGTCCTGAACTGTGGTTAGACTGGTTTTTCCCACACTGAGAACCTGTGTGATGGTGCTGCAGGTTCAAGGAAAGATCCTATTGCTAAGGTCGGTACCTTAGAGACCATGATGCCTTGTGTACATTTTATAATTTTGCAAGTTGTTGTGAAAACTGTTCTGTTGTAGTGTTTTTTGGACAGTGCATTATTCTGAAAATTGGCAAAAATGTGTTCCTTAAGCAGGAAAAAATGCTATAAATAATGTGTGATAAATAATAGTGTTTATAATCGAGGCAACCTATGCAAATGTCACGTTAAATTATGATGAAAATAAAAAAGAATACCCATATTTGCATAATATTTAACTGTAACTATCTGCATATTTAAATATGTCTGTTTGGCTCCTGTTCAAACGAAATTGCTATTTTAAAACAAATTTAAAGCTTGGAAAAAAAAACTGGAAAAACTAGTTACTGATTTTTTATGTCTTCTTGAAACACCAAGTATGAGCAGATATTTCATATAATGTTTGGATTTTTATCTTAGTGAGATTTCAGAATCCTGTGAAGAATAAATGATCCGGTTTCAGTCACGGTGGCAACACTTCATTAATAATGTTTGATTATTTTTCAGTTTTCCTCGTGTTTTGCAAACAGGTTTTGAGAAATTAGTTATTGTGCATTGACATGGCAGAGGAAGTGTTGCTGAGCCCAGGTGACACAGAGGACAGGTGTGATAGGGGACAGGTGACAGAGCAGACAGGTGTGATAGAGGACAGGTGACACAGAAGACAGGTGTGATAGGGGACAGGTAACAGAAGACAAGGGAGACAGCACAGGGTTACAGGACAGGTGACACAGAGGACAAGGGTGATAGAGGACAGGTGACACAGAGGATAAGGGTGACAGGACAGGTGACACAGAGGACAGGGTGAAAGGACAAGGGTCACAGGACAAGTGTGATAGAGGACAGGTGACACAGAAGACAAGGGAGACAGCACGGGGTTACAGGACAGGGCGAGAGGACAAGGGTTACAGGACAGGTGACACGGAAGACAAGGGTGACAGGACAGGTGACATGGAGGACAGGCGGCACAGCGGGCATTCAGCTTAGTAAACTGAACGTGATAAATTCGTGACGTGTTTAATGAATATCGTGGCCGAATGACACAGAAAAGACTGCAGCGACTTCCAGCACCGCGACAAAGGACGACTCCGCAGTCGGACTCCAGGTAGCAGCTCTTCAGCGGTCAGGAGCCCACGGGCGCCACGCCCCCCCCCCCCCCCCCCCCCCCC